>JAOCPS010000017.1:583346-606651 GCA_025505425.1 Graphium colonna | reverse complement strand
ATAAAGTCGGCATAAAATAAAGTATGCATGACTTTTGGGGATGCCGGATGGCCATGTCTACCCATTTCTTTTCCTATCCAATAAACCTATTCTATCCAATATCCCAGGTTGACAACACGATTTTGTGTAAAAGTTTAAGTAAATAAATGATTTTACTTATAATTGTCCAATCTAGACTAATAGGAGATTACGAACAAGAAGAAATAGCTCTATTTTTTGTCAAAACCATGGAGTTGGCAAATACATGATTTGAAACAGTTTACAATCTAATGTTATCGTAATTCTTTGAATGAATATTTATTTAAAAAAACCTGACTGATTTCCCAACGCAAAGAATTTGATTCATTTTTGTATATATTTTTGATAAATATTAAAATTTTGGCGAATCAACGTATCGATATCCTATTAATATATAGCAAGAAATCGGTTTAGTTCGCGAAAATTCAAAAACATCTGATCATGTCCTTGAAAAGTTAATTAACTAACCTTGGTCCACATTGCAGACTTAATACTATTCATGAATTAACAATATTTATCCACAAAGTGAGGGATATCGGGGGTAAATGTAATTTGACGTCACAAAACGTAAGTCTACATGCATTTACTTAGAGCTATTTGATATTATGGCACAACGGTAGCTTGAACGCAAGTGGGAATAGAATAAACATTAAAACATATATAATATACATTAGTATATTGCTGTAGTGAAGATATGTCGTGACACATATAAGTAACTTAACATAGTATATTGTCAACATTTAACGGTATGTTTTGATACCTTTATTCGCAAACCTAACTTCACTTTTCTCAAAAACGTAGAGTTCACAAAGATACGATTTGCAACAATTTAAAAATCGAATATTATCACAATTCTTTGAATAAATAGATATTCAAAAACCTGTCTAGTTTCTCTACGCGATGAATGAATTCTTTTTGTATTTAGTTTTAAATATATTACATTTTTTATGGTCCCCCTGACAAAATTGCTCGAATGGATTTGGCCGGTTTGCGGATTAAGGTGTCGATTTGCTTTTTTTAAATATGTGTGCCCGTTGATTTAACTAAAGTTGTTGACTGTGTTATATCAAAAAAAAAATGTTGGAATAATATTTTTTTGAATCAGTACTAATATTATAAGGTGCAGAGTTTGTTTGTTTGAACTCTAATCTCAGGAAATACTGTCCCAATTGATAGATTCTTTAAAATAAATTTACAGTTGGATAGCTTATATATCAAGCAAGATTGTAGGCTATAAAACATCACATTACGACCAATAGGAGCGGATCGTTAGTGAAAAATATTGCAAAAAAGGGGGTACATTAACACCGGTCACATTTAAAAGTCATTGAAATATATATATTATGTTAAATATTACATAAAAACGTAAGAAAGGCTTAAAAAGTAACAATTGTTATTGACAATAGTTGCACCGAAATTCGCTTAAATACTAAGCTAGTTTCACTTAGCGTGGAAGCCTTAAAAATAAGCCTTACGGCTTCCATACCGCAACAAATTATAAGCAATGTAATAACTGGCAATTAGAACGCAGGAAACAAATTAAATTATAACATAGTTGAAAAACTTAAGTTGAAACAACGAGGGTTCAACAAACTATTAGGAAAGCGCGTAGGCTTCTCTACGAAACTCCACGAGAGGTTGACGACCTCTGTGAAACGTTCTAAATTTAAACTCGATGAAGAGCAGAAAATTTCGTTCCATCTCTTGGGTAATATTTTTCTTAACACTCGTGGCTTCTTTGAAGTGAATGGTTTTCAATAAGTTTCTCCCAAAACCCATTCGCGGGTTGTGTCATTCAATGACACAATAGGTCTGCTGTTCATGCTTTCCTATAGATAACGTTTAATGATACAGTTTTTTTTTTTAATATTTATTATTATTCTATTTAAACATTTTACTAATATTTCTCAACCGTTCCTACTAAGCTTAGTAGGCTTTTGCGAGGAATTGATTTATAATAGCCGAATTATAATAGAAAATTCGAACCCTCGACCTCGTGATCGGATATCCGAATCGTTAACCACTAGGCCGTTGGCGAGATAATCTATGTTATGGATAATTTTACGTATTCTTCATAGTAGATTTCTCAAAAATTATGGTTTCCAATTTGTGTATTTTTCAGATTTAATCAAAATCCATTTTGTTTTTTTTTATTTTCGATGTTTAAGGGACATGTCGAACTTTCTTATATACATTTTATCGCATTTGTTAACCAAGGTAAAAAAAGAAGGAAGATTTTTTATTCGACTGTTTATGTTTTTTTTTATGTACGGTTGCGCATATCTCTGTCATTTATGAACCGATTCTAAAAATTATTTTTCATATGACAGAATATTCTTCATAAAAATTCTCATGAAATTTTCAAAAAAATCGGTTCTTTGGTTAGTTTTTTTTTTTAAATAATTAAATTTAGGATTGTTCGCATAAATATCAATGAAATGTCCACAACTTATCTCTCTTTAAATAAATACCGAGATAAGTTATCTCAGTTTTTTTTATGGAAAGGAAGACAAACGAGCAGACGTCGCCCATGGACACACGCAACATCCACAGAGTTACGAGTGCTTTGTCAATCTGGGAAATTGGATAAAATAGGGTTATTGGATTGGATGGGGATTTGGAGGGGATAGGAGTGGGAAAAGAAATGCGTAGGAATGGCCATCGGGCATCCCCAAAAGTCATGCACACTTTATTTTAAGCTGACTTTATAAAGGGCGGTGGCAAAGCAAAAGCTGTGAAAAGATTTTATACTAATTTTAACTTTTAACTTTTAATATTTCTAACCGGCTATACATAAGTGCCTTATACATTTCTATGCATGTATTTATAGTATTTTGAAAAACTCACAACAGCAAAATATTTTATGTACAGAATATATTTAACGTATCTTTTACTAGAATACAAAAACATAAAAACGTCGGTAAATGCCTGTTTAGAAAAAAATAGTGGAAATGCGGATATATGTCGCTTATAAATATTAAAGCATTTCATCCACATTTTTGAGACGTATCATGCTCTCAAGAAATTCGCCGTTGAATTTATAAATGATGTATCGTTTACAGTTCCTTGTAAAATAACTAATTGCAATTGCAAATTGCGTCGAATTAGACACAGCATTGAGTAAGGAATGCCAGCAGCTTGCTAATGTAAAGGAACGAACAATATCTTTACAATCAACGGAGTCTAGCTACAAATTAAAAGATACCTAGAAACCTATTGTGATATTATTTATATGGCCTCGGTTGTTATTTGTTATTTTTAACCGACTCCGAAAACGAAGGAGGTTCTCAATTCGCAAATATCCGTTTGTGTGTTCATTAAGTATGTTCGCACGCGTCATTCGTGAACGGATTTTAAAATTTCTTTTTTTTTAGTCCGAACGGATAAACCCATAATTTATTTAAAAAAATCGAATCGATTATTTTCTTTTTTATACCTAAGCGACAAGGATCTGGCATAACAGAAATATTCCTGGTTGGAACTTCCTATGTGAGCAAAACGAAACTCCCGAGAACCTTGATCTTCTTATTACTTTTTTACGGATCTTTATTGTGGTCGATTCGCGATATGTGGTGATGGAGAAGAATGTTACGTATACCATGAACAGCCCGACGCACTAATAAGTCCATCCTGGAACAACTTAGGATAAAGATCAGACAGCAGACGCTTCACCTGATGGCAAGTGATCCCGTCGCCAATAGTCTCACTCAGCATCTACTGTCTTCCGCCTAATGAGTTCTGCTAATGTGAGCAGCTTCGAAGGTTGAGCAACTACATTTAAGCCGGTATTGATTTCACTGCCACCATTAAATATCAAGTGAACCGTCTCTTCGTTTAAGTGTAAGCTTTAGAGTTATAACTTGAACATAGTGACGGACATCTTTATACATAACTAACTTCTTTCTGCTGTTTCCCGTTTTTGCAACAATTTCCGTTCATGCGCCGCTTCTTTTGGTCATAGCGTGATGTTATATAACCTTCCTCGATAAATGGAATATCTGACATTAAAGTTATTTGTCAATTCAGACGCTTTTATCGTTTGCCAAAATTGAGGCAAGGCAACGTCTGCCAGGTCCTCTAGTTTCTTATATTTTAAAGCTTTCTCATCCAGTATTTCCAGTTATTAATTAACAACCAATGCTTGATGGCAATTCGGTGTACAATGTTTTTCACATAAATTTCCTAAATGCAACAAATAAAGTGGAAGGACGGTCATAAAATTTGTGAGAGTGGAAAAAGTAGCTGCTGAGTGCGTTATACGAAATTTCATAAGTATATAATAAAATTGACTATCGAAATTTAACAATTATTAGACCAACTCATACATAATTAATTTTCAGCCTTACTGCTCTCGCATTTATCAGGAATATAAAACTATCTTTTGTTGTAATGAAACATTAATAATATTGCACCATTGACAAACGAAAACCTTTTTTTACAAAACTTACATAACTCAAGGTTTCGCACAGTTCGTTAAAAATAAAATCACAAAAAATCCTTTCATCAAATATTCAATCATACATCATACGAGAATCATAAAAGAAGATTGAAAGTACTAAAAGCAAATCAACAAGACTTTCAAAGTATTTTTAGTATTAAAATATTATTAAATTATAAAATAAATAAAGTCCTCCTGACCGAATTTCGGCCACGGCGGCCAATCTTCTGCGAGATGAGCCAACTACGCAGGAGAGTGCACAAGTGTACGCGCAAACACAGCTGCACTCTGTTCATTTACTCTCATAACCCGATGGGACGGGTATCCGACACGACCGGAGAAATATCAGGTGCAGGTTCGACTTTTTACATGCCCATCCGACGCATGGATCATCTTATTTTTAGGCTATCGGTTGATCAGCCTACATTGCCCTAATCCAACCAAGAAACAACAACACAAAGTAATTGTTCCCCCACGGGATTCGAAGCCACGACCTCCGGTTTACAAAGCAAGGGCCTATACCACCAGGCTACGGAGTCGGTTATATTATATTATATTTTGTGTTACAAATACCATACCTATCTGCAATATTGTAGACCCCTCAATTCTAAACATGGTAACAGCCTCGTCACCGCTGAGAGGAACTTTGAATACTTCAGATACATTTGGAATTATTTGCCAAACTATACGCATTGGTATGTCCGTGTTTGCCAAACTCCGTCGCGCCTTGTTCTAGAGCTTTCTGATTCTGTATTATATGTAACATAAAGTGTTTGTGTAGTTATATTTTATGTAGATTCATCTTTTTATGTTGGACAGAGATTTAGTGAATCTGTTAAAGCGCAAATGGTTAAAAATCGTAATTCAAAATATCTTTATTCACATAGACGCTTACGCGTTCTTATCAAACGTCAAAATTTTACATTGGTATAACAATTTTACATTCTATATGAATATTCGTGATGAAGCTACTGCCAGCAGTTGATTTTTTAAAATAATTTTGGTTTACATTTTGTATTACAGATATCACATATCTTGTATATCTTTTCTAAGGATGCGGACATCCGATCTCATGGTCCAGGGTTCGAATTCCGCCATTTGACTATTATCGTGAGCCACATCCTAGCACAAGTCTCAACAAAGTTGGAATGGTGTAGAATTATCAGTGAAATTTCAAAAAAAAATCTGCTGACGTTTTCTAAAAATTCCAAAAAAAAAAATTATACGCTTAAGATATCTAGGGAACAGTGTTCTTGGGGTATATATAATATAAAGTTTTCTTTAGAATTAAATGCCACAAGTCTCTTTTTCATGAAGAAAATAATAATGTATACTATAATTGTTAAGCTGAAGAGTTGGTTTGTCTGTTTGTTTGAAAGCGCTTATCTCAGGGACTACTGGTCCGAATTCAAAAATTCTTTTAATTCCGGATAGCCCATTTATCGAGAAAGATTTAAGGCTAAAACATCACGCTATGGTCAATAAGAGAGGAGTATTAGTTAAAAATGTTGCAAACAGGGATAATTTACACGATTGAAGATTGCAGGGAGCAGCTATTTAACGTAGTATTTAAGACAGAAAAATGCTATCGTTTTAGGCATAAAAAATCTTCAATTCAATTGGCGATATTAATATTATCATATTAATATTATCATATTAATATTATGATGTCACTGTTCTGGTAAAAAGATGATAAAATTTGCATTCAATAGTGTCGTCTTAAATGTTTCCTGTTTTTAAATTAACACTATCTCAGTCGCATTTAAAAATGGTGAAAAAGGGAAACGCTGTTTCCAGAATATTCTAAGAAGGATCTCTATGCCTTAACAATATTCTAAGAAAACATCAAAGGTTAAATTTGAATACGGTGAATTAATTAGCAGACAGCTAAGTTTGTGTCTCGCAATAACTAGACAAAATTAAAAATTAAATAAGTTATTTACTGCATTTCAGAATGTCACAAAACTTTAATGGTAAAATTGCCACGATATATAAATATAAAAATATGGTGGTCAATCTAATCCTAACTAATAATAGTAATAATACATCTTTATTTCAGACTTTTGTCCATAATTGTTAGTGAACAGAATACTAAACCTATTTGTTAGTAGTAAGACAATTTTTGAACAATTTCAATTACATTAAATTAAATATAGAAAGATGAGGGAAAACATCGTAAGGAAACCTGCATATCTATGAAATATTTCTAAGATATGTGAAGTCCACTAATCCGCACTGGGACCGCGTGGTGGACTATGCCCTATACCCTCGTATTATAGGAGGCCTTAGCCTAGCAGTGGGATAATTTAAAAAAAAACAGGTTTTGGACATATTTGATAAAATTAAAAATATCGATTGATAGAAAATAGTTTATATTGCATTCTACATCACTATGACCGGTTGTGTAAACGTCGTGTGTTTAAGGCAAAATTTATACTTTGATTATATATGTTTATACTTGAAAATAAATTCCCTGTTCAAAAATTCAATAGCAGTCATAATAAATTATGGAAATAATTACTATACAATTTTGATCTAGACACATAATATTTTTTGGTACCGCTTTTGGGCATTGTCCTTTGCGTTAACTAAATATTAATAAATATTAAATGTCCTTTGCCCAGCCGTAGTATAATATCGACTAATAAAAAAAACATCAATAGTTTCGTTCAGTTAAAAATTAGCCACCTTCCACGTACGTGTAACTTTAAATAGTTAACTCGATCTTCGAGAACGTTACGAAATAATAAAAACGACGCAGAAAAAAATCGCGTGCAAAATAACAAATGTTGTTGCGAAAACAGCAACAACAGTGACAAGTTCCGCAAACGCTGGTATTGTTATCCGAATAATCGTTATATCTAATTACTGCAATTGCCAGTTAAATTAAACGCCTTCCTAATGCCACCGTAATAGCGACAGATGCGAAAAGGCAATAAAAAAGTATCCCACACTTGTACGCTTACATCTTTTACGATCTGAACTTTAAAAAACGAACGTCGTCTCTGATTATATAACAAAAAGATATTTTAATAACTACATATGAAAACCCTACAAAGACTAAAATTGATTAAACGTAAATCGTTATTTTTAATTATTTAAAAACTTGACATGTATTCGTGTGCAACACAATTTGGGAATGCATTAAAAAGTTGAAAAACTAGTCGATAAAGTTGGCAACACTGAATTAGATAGAGAGCGCGCGCACTCAAAAGCGCGCGCATATGTTCGAATTTCAAATAGCCAGATCAAAACTTCGTAACTTTTTAATTTTCGTTCGATATTCAAAATCAGCTAAAACTGACCTGAGGAAGAGTTCGATATTTAAAAGTTAAACGCAGGACGCACGGTCGGCTCAATCAAATCGGAGAAGCAACTTTTGACGTACGCCGTTCGCGTCGGCGCAACGCCATCTATTCCGATTCGGGCAAAACGAAAATTTTTCACCGAACCATTTTCTTACAAGAACAACGCACACGCGCGCGCCCCTGTACCGTCGTCGCGCACACAGGCGCGCCGCGACTACACAATCGAACGCACTCACACGCCGAGAAAAAAACGATAAAAAAACAGGCACGCACACACCGACGTCCGCGGCACACAACGATGCCGGTAATGACGTTCCGTTTCGCGAACTATTCCAAAAACGAATAAGAAGCGACGCATTTCACGCCTAAAAATGCTAACAAATAATATACAATGTTCTCGACTAAATAAAGTTTGAATTTCGAAGGATAAGATAAGTAAGTAAAACCGAAACGCTCAAGGTTCGTACGGGCGCGGGCACTCACACTAAGGCCTCTGTGTGAGAACGACATTGCATTCGACATCTGTGTTAGTGAACGACAGCTCGAACGTCTTGATACTTGGAGTGATAGTGTATTAAATTTCCGTAAGAAACTTTATGAATAATTATACAATAAGTCTTTTTCTAGCATTGTATGTCATTAATATCATGTATATTTAATAAAACGCATTAATTTGTTCGTTATAATCCCATCTTTAATTTCATTTGGTATGAATTTTAATTTGTTATTACGTATCTTTTTGAGATGAGTTTGTAGAAGTAATAAATGTGAGTTGCTAACGATATTTCCTCGGTGTGTTTGCGTCGTTTTTCATTATCGTGAAAGTATCAAGTGGGGCAGGGCGCGCGCGCTCGGTCGCAGTAAATACAAGGTAATGGCTAAGTACGCACGCGGTCTAGTGCAGTGTGCGCCGCCAGTGCAGTCCCGCCTATGCACAATCGCTAGAGTTTTCGTTCTCACCACACCACTGGACCACAACACGCGACGTAACCGCTAAAAACCTCCAAAAAATATAATAAAAATAATAATAGTAAACAGTAAACCGAATCGCAAAATAAAAAATCCAAAAAAAAATTTAATATCGGGAAATTTTTAAGAAGAAGAATATTTTCGCATCGGACTTATATTTTGTACAAATTAAAAATAAAATAAAAATAGTTTGAAAGTTATTCATATCATTCGCGTATAGTGGTATTTTGGAAGAGGAATATTTTTGGGATCCAATTAGTTGTGAAGTATTTTCTCGTCTCGCTCACGTGCGGCGGCGAATTTTTTCGGATGACACACGGAGGGAGATAAATTTTTCGAAAATATCCCCGCGATGCACGACACATATCAGATGGAAACGTAGGACCCGAACTATATTTTTGAATTTCGAATAGAGGAAAGAAATAAAAGTTTTATCGGCGGCCAGAGGAGCAGAGGAATATTTTTGTGTATGTGACGTTATGTGCTTTTCAACCTGTGCCCGTGTTTTGGCGGAATACTGCTTGATGGATTCGTGAGTGTTGAGGCGACGCCGTGGCTTCTCGGACCTTCTGTTTTTGGCTGCGCACGTATATTATCCGCAAATTGTTTTTTCGCACGCAAAAATTACCACCGAAGTGTCAAACTGGACCGAGGAGGACCAGGCCACCCCTGACGCATGTGAGTAAACAGATTTATATAAATAAACAAATGACGGTGTGCCGGCGACAAAGGGCTTTGGGTTTTTTCGTATATAACTCGTGTGTGTGTGCGTTGTGCGTGGCGCGCGCGTGTGTGTGTTGACGCACATTTTTTTGCGTGTTTTCTTCGCCCCTCATCCCCCACCCCCCGACACACGCCCCACCTATGCGTTTATCTGTCCCACTCTACGCTGTTAACGTCAAACTTGTGTGCGTGCACGTGTGTGTGCGTTAACAAATTGCTAACCATATTTTGTGTGACCAATGAATTCAAAAAACATGTTTATGGTATCCTTTTTTAGGTTCCTACGACTTAAACTTTCGCGAACATCCGAATTCGAAATTTTCATTTCGGTCACAAGTTTTTTTTTATTATAATTTATAAGTAAAATAAATTAACAAAGTTATTTGTTAACAATAATGCGTTACATCGAATATACTAATTGATTTAATAATCACTATAAAGAATCAAATATTTTTAAATAACGTTTTTTTCTTTTAAATTATAATTGAATTCGAAGCTCGGCGGCCGCGGAGGGTTGTAGGCTAAAATTTACCGTCGGAACTTTTTCCCGCGATTAATTTTACAAATCGAATACCTTTTTATATAAAAAAAAACAATATAATAACTTAAACATTTTTCGTTTCAAACAATTAAAAACGAGTTTGATATGAATAATGTGCTGGTAACTTGTTGATTCAACATTAACGAAAAAAGATTTGTTTGAACAAAACAGTTTATTAATTAATAATTTTGTTATTACTAATAAAAACATCTTTTTTTATATTTTTTCATTATACAATAATTATACATTTTATAACGTAACTTAAGCAGTTGTTTTGTTGAATTTGAAATAATTGAAGACGTAAATCCTTACAAAGTATCAACTTTGTAAGGATTTACGTCTTCAATTATGGATTAATATAAGGGCGTTTATTTAAATCACTTCAACAGCACAGTATCCTTCGTATTTGTTCAAAGCCGAAACGAGGCCGCGATTGCCACAGGAAGAATGATATGCACTTGCGTCTGTAACCCAAATGTTCGAGTTAAAAATAAACTTTAATTTCGCACATGAAGGATGTACGTACTGCAGCTCTTTCGTATTGAAACCGCATTTGGGTTTCATCTCTTTTATATTGTAATAAACACGTCAAAACATTAAAAAAAAAGTTGTAGTGTTATAGGACACCAGATAAGAAAGTTTCTTATTATATAAATATTAATTTCAAATTCTATTTGAGGCTTAAACAAAATTTAATTTATATAAATAAATAAACAATCATCCCCGTAGACTATACATAAGACACTGTAAAGCCATCATGCATAGACTATAGATACGTTTTTTGTTTAGGTTAGAGTACCCCCCGCAACGCCCTATATATATATACTTTGTTCCAAAAAATGTTATGTGCTAAACTAATATAAACAATATGACATTAAAATGTCCTTGTATACGTTTCATATAACCGTATCATTTGAAAACACTATTGGCCTAATAAACAGATTTACTAATAAAAAAAAATCTTGCAAGTCGCCACAACCGGACTGGCAACTATCAAAAAGTTCCGGACGCGTTGCGGAAGGCAGCCGTATAAGCGAAAGAGGAAAAAAAACTCGGCGTTCCGAATTCAAAAAGTTCAAGTGCATTCGAAATTCGAGCGCGGCGCTCGCGCGAGTCCTTGCGCATGCGCTCGGCCAAGGCGAGCGCTTACACAACTCCGGCGACTGTCAATGTTACTACACAACCTACAACTGCACAACTAGGGTTACCATTTATTACGAACGCTAAACTATTATTATCTTTTATTACATTACATCAACACTAGTATAAACATATATTAGAATAAATATTCATAATCAAATTTGAAATTGGAATTGCTTTTTTGTTCATAGAATGTTAATACGAAAATGGTAGCCCTGTGCGCTAGTCACTTGGTCGATAGGCGGCCATCTTGGCTCTAGGACTAGTTTGAAGGCTATATCGCATTGCTAATGTTTTACTTAGGATACGCGGCGACGTTTCTATGCGCGTTTATGCTGTTCAGATTATACGATATCTTGCTCGGTAATTTTATGAGCGGTTTATAATATAATCGCGTTGCCGACTTCATAAAAGAAGGGTGTTGTCTAGTACGCTCAGGATTTTTCTAAATTTTTTTTTCGTGTACGTCCGTACGTATCTCCGTCACTTATGAAGCGATTTTAAAAATACATCTTTTATCTGAAAGCGTATACTTCTAAAATGGTCCCATAAAAAAGAAAAATCGATTCAGTCTGTTATTGGAATCAAAATAATGTAAAAAGGACATGTTCTCGAACCTACACTTTTAAGGCGTTTAAAACGGTTTTAGTAATTTTCTGTAATAATAAACTTGTTATGGAACACTTTAAAAGCTATATATAGTTTGTGAATATTTAACAAGTTTGTTTCGTACCGAAATAACATATGACTCTTGCTCTTTAGAACAGGTTTTGCATTGTTTCAAACAAACTGTATACAACGACATTGAAATATTGACCCCAAGATATCTTGCGATTCAAAATTAAGGCGCTCAATTTAAATCACAGTTTATTCGAAAGATATTTTCTTGATAAAAAAATTCTTGATACATTTCATAATGACATGTAATTATTCTTTGATTGAATCTTAAGATAATCATATGAATTGTCAACTTGGTGATTAATCAATGATCGTATATTTTATTGAATTTAAATGACGTTTACTCCATTTAACGAAGGTAGGTGAATAATTTCGAATCTTTTTTTATAGATACAATAAATAATAAAAATGTAAAGAAATAAATAAAACAGTGAACGCTCTACATAAGCATATTTGAACAAATTTCAATAAAAAAAAAAATATTGGGATTAGTTGCTTATAGGGAGGGAAAAGAGGAGCATAAAAATACTTAACGTCTGGACACTATTTTTATTTATTTATTTTACTAAATTATCTGTCTAAAATAAATAGATTCAGTTTTATTTTGCTTATGTAGAGCGTTCACTGCAGTATACCTATATAAGTCAAAAGAATTATTAGTTTTGCCCGTTTGATTTTTGATAAATCATTTTTTGAAATTACTTAAATTTCACTTCTAAGACCTTTGATATTGGTTTCGCTATTTTCTGTTTAAATTATTATTTTTCACGGCGCTTACAGTTGGAGTCCGGTCAATCTATTTCATTTTATTGTTTACTGTCTACGCTCGCGTGGTTTATCAGATATTATAAAGTAAACATTTTTTTTTATTTTTCTCTACGTAACTTTCTACGTACTTCAAGGAATATTCTATCATAATATCGGCTGTCGGTGCGTAGAAATATTCGGCGATTCATTTTTTTATTATAGATTTAAACAATGACCCAATAGAGATAGGGCCGTTTTTCTGCTTTTTAATGAGGTCGGCAATTCGGTTCGAGCAGGTTGCAACTTGCAACCTGGATCCGATTGAATTGAAAGGTGGGCCGATACGAATCTAAGCAAATGGGGACGACGCCGGCGAAAGCGCTCGACTGCAGCCCATTCCAAACGAAATTGTCGAGAATGTAAACAAACAAAAAGTCGTCGCGAAAAACGAGCGAAAATGTGTGGTACTGATTAAACATTATAAGGCACTAGCTTGTAACTGCGATTTTACTCTCACAAATTTTCCATGTTTTAGTAACATTATTTATCGATGCTCCGCTCCTATTGGTGATAGCGTGATGTTATATACTTTAAATCCTTGCTCGATAAATGGGCTATCCAACAATTCAACAATTTTTTTTAATTTGGACAAATAGTTCCTGAGATTATCGCATTCAAACAATCAAACAAACTTTACCTTTATTAGTATATATTATGTTATGAAGTCGGTTTTAAAAGATATTGTTTAATGTAGCGTATCTAAGAATTCTTTGTTTACGTTTTTAAATAGCCTTGATTGGAATGGACTATATCTAAGATACAAGTGTATTCTGTTTTTAAATGATCTTGAATTTTTATACAATAGAAGATAAAATAATTCACAGAGATTATTTGCTAGTCCGTAATCATTTTTTTTATGGAAAGGAAGACAAACGAGCAGACGGTTCATATGATGGCAAGTGATCCCGTCGCCCATGGACACACGCAACTTCCGGAGAGTTGCGAGTGCGTTGTCAACTTGGGAAATTGGATACAATGAGTTATAGGATGGGTCGGGATTAAGGATTTGGAAGGGATATAAGTGGGAAAAGAAAAGGGTAGACATGACCATCCGGTATCCCCAAGTCTTTATTTTATGCCGACTTTATAAAAGGCGGTGGTGCTTCCCCGGACGAGCGTGGCCGTAAAAGTGCAGCAAAAGGTATGAAAGTCATAAAATTTATCAAAGTATGTTTATTAGTCTTTAAAAAGAGTGACAAAATTCTATTAATACGTTTTCACTTACTTTCTCATCTATAATGGTACAACTGCAATTATTTATTATCCAATCATAATAAATCTTTACAATGTCGTTTTACGTTGTTATAACAAATAAAATATCAATAATAACATATTTAATTATTTTAACAGAAAACACCAAAACCCCAGAAGTGGGCGTCCGTAAAACAAACTTCTCAGTTATTTTGATTAAAAAAAAGTTCCGCACCGACTTATACAAGACACTCGACAATAAAGTGGTACTAGCTCGTAAACTATATCCATTAAAAAAAAGAATTTTGAAAACAGATGACTTGAAAACTTACGGAGAAATCGCGGAACGTAAAGACGAAAAAATCATATAACCGAATTGACAATAACCTATTTCTTAATACTCCTTTATAACTTCCAAACATATACATATTAATATTAATTACGATTTTATAAAAATGATCCTTACATTAAATTGTAGAATGTTAAATGTGATGAAAACAACAAACCCATATTTCTTAATAAAATACAAAACGAACAAACACATTTTCGATATCGCTCGTAATGTCATTAAAGTAGGTACACAGCTATAGGTTGGAACTTATCTATAGCGAGCCGCAAAACGGTCAATGTTACGTGGCAGCCATTTTGTATTTATTCTGGTCGTTAGATAGATAGCTTGTATCGCGAATGTCTTACGGCGAGTAGGTGGCGGGTTTAATTTCATTCAACGGAACGCTCGATCTATATTTCTTCAGTTTGAATTTGGAACGTTCGATGGATTTGTTTTTTCTTTTTTTATTTTTTCTGTGTCCTTAATGGAAAAGACAAAGGTTTTTTATCCGTACGGCCAATGTACTTTCTTTTACGTTAGACGTTTAAGTTTTTTTTTTTTCGAATATTTAATGTTGTTACCCGCCTGTGCTTTTAACTGAAATTAGTATAGTTTTTTTTTTCGATAAAATATTACAGTTTATGATGTTTATTTTTGTTATGAGCATATTGTATCTGTTGCATTTAATTGCAAGGATAATAAGACAAAGAGTTATTGCATATATGTATTTATGGAATATTTTGATTCGGTAAAGGAATATTCAATTAAAATACCTTCATTAAGGAATTGAAATGTTACGCTTGGTTTGTACATATTTATGATGAAGAAAAAATCAGTACAATTACATCATTTTATAATATATACCGCAGTGCAGCAGGCATTGATTCGATAGAAGAAAAAAAAACACGAATCATTCAAATATCGTACCGCTATCGTATAAAAAAATTAAGTACGCACAAATAGGGCGCTAAAATCGAACCCTATGTTTAAAAAAAAGGAGTACAATTTTTTTTACTCATCCAAAGCTCATTTGTGAAATTATTTTCATGGATTAATCTCTAATGGAGGCGGGATAAACTGAATGGGTTATAAAAATCGCTTGTGTATCCATCGGTCACATTCAATCGACTAATTTCCCGATTCCTGCTACAAAAATGGCGATGGATCGGAATTAAATTAATGTTCCATTTGTTATTAAAGACCTCGGCACAGTGTGGACTTGAGTCATAACTCAATTTGTACGAAAAACATCTGCCCAGCTTGCATCCCGTAAGGCTGTGGGCACACTATCTCAAAAACACTCAATATTAACAAACAATAAACCTATTTTATTAAAAACATCATCACTTTCAAAGATCTAATTTTCAACGCCGCTTTTTTTACACAAAATTTAATATACAAGAATAACTTTTTTTAAAGTATATGCGAAGCAATAGTACATTATGGTTTGCATCGGCGCTTCTAAAAGCCTTATTGCAATAAGAGATGATAACTTTGACACTAATTTAAACAAAATGTCGAATGAAAGAATTTTACATTACTTAAATATCGTGTTTGCTTTGTTTCAAACTTCTAATTTTTTATGACATTAAAAGGAAAAACAAAGAAATTCTTCACTTTAATTACATGTCACAATTAAAAACCTCCGTTGTCAACAACATCGAAATTAAGGTTACACTAAAAATTGTAATCTTTAAAAGTCTAATCATACGGGGAAAAGAAATCCAGGAAGAAATACATCTTGGCTTAAAAAACTGCACCAGTAGCATGATAAGAGCACACGTTTCCTATTTAGAGCTACAGTGTCAAAGGTTCAAATTTCCATGATGGTTGCCAACCTTCGATAGGAGATGGCACCCAAAATAGAAGAAGAATTAATTTCCATAAAAGATGATTTATAATTTTTGACTTTAATACCGTTGTTCTTTGCAATGAATTAAAGGACAATGCCCATTTTTATATGGTATACCGTACCAAGTTGCATCAAGTTCTTTTTTTCAAGAGTCTAGACTTATTATATTAAATCTTGCAGAAGTTATTTTCGAAAGGAAACCTGGTTTTCGAAGATATGAGGTAAAGTCAAAAAATCGCTTCACAGAAGTAGTTTCTATTGCATTTTACATATATATGACATATTGTGTAAATATATATTGTATGTGCAAGCAAATTTCCTACCTTTATGATTTAAATCAAAATCCCTGTTCAAAAATCAAATCCGTGGAGCGTTATGTCGTTAAAATCGTGTTAATAATTACTAGACAATTTTGATCTTGATGCATGAGACTTTGGTACCGCTTTTGGGCATTGTCCTTTATTGGCATAAGCGCAATGTGACGTAAGGATAACCTTTAAGAATTCGTATCCAGACCTGTTTTTAACAACAACTCCATATCTCATTTATAAATGGCTCCGCGATAAAATTAAAACTATTCCATTGAATTAATTGTACGCCTAATTGTGCGATGTCTCTTTTAATTTATTATCTTTTCTGGAACTGACAGTGGTTATTTATTTTTCTAAAGGTCGATCGCCTTTGACGATTGTCTTAGAGAAATATCGTATGCCATTGACCACATAAACAAGTCTATTATTTATTTATTTAGTCTAAACATAATAAAAACAATTGTTTGCGAGCGTCAAATCTATAAATGAAGATAATTTTAACGATCATGTCCGATAGTTATTAATTCATTATATATATCACGTGCAATAAAATAAATTAACAATAAATTAAAGAAAAAACTTATTTTTTTAAACGCTTGCGTTGTCTTACAAGGGTTTTTATAAAAGATCTGGTTCCTTTCTGTAATTTATAAATTACAGAAAGGAACCAGATCTGTAACAATTTATAGTCCAAATATTTGCTCCGGGTGGGAATCGAACCCACGACCTGCGAGACAACATCTTAGTTACTACGTTAACCGGTCATCCGTATTATATTTGGGATATATCGTTATCTTAATTTTCAAACCAGCTAACTCCGCTTTTGTCAAAAACATGGAGTTGGCAAAGGCATGATTTGCAACCATTAAAAATCTATTGTTATCACAATTCTTTGAATAAATAGTTTTTTGAAAACCTGCCTGCTTTCTCTGCCCAATGAATTTAACTCTTTTTTTGTTTTTAGTTTAAAAAATATTACAATTTTTATTGTTCCCCTGTTGAAAACACTGAAATGGAGTTAGCTGGTTTGCAAATTGAGGTGTCGACATAATATTTGTCTATTTACGTATATTTGAAATAAATTATCTAACAAGAGCTGCGTCATGTCTACCATTGGAATGACTTTAATCATATTCCCTTTAATGAACTCGAATTAAAAACATAAAATTCCAAATTAACTGCCATCTTTAATAACTAAATAAGCCTTAGAGGAATAATGTCATTCAAACTAACGTATAATTTTATAATAATACGCACAGGAATAAAGTTTTTTATGTGTCATCAATTACTCCTGTCTACAGGTGAACGGCTCTCGATCAAGCCTCGTGACTTCATTTAATCTTAAATGTTAATCGCCGGTTATCCGGCCAGTTTGTTATTCTTGTTTGAATTTTTTTTAATTAAATAATCGTTTACGCAAACTGTTTTATTCAATTAATAACATAATGGAGTAAACGATGGATTAAAATTCGATATAGAATTTACAATTATTCTAAATTTGAAAACACGTGAACAAAACTATTTAAAACCTTTTATAATGATAATTTTGTAATAAAATAACTTATTAAAAACAGTGATCTTTTGTTACGAGGATTATTTTACATATTCATTTAGAAAATATTTTACAAACATTACAAAAGTTATTTATTTCACTTTGAATAAAATGTTTGCACAGCTGTATACTAAAGGTTTGGTATTATGTAAAGCATAAATATATAAATTCGTTTATAATTTCGGAGAGTTATCGATATTTATATTAAGAATATACTTCTAAACAAAACTGCAAAAGAATTGACAGGAACTAGATTTTTAAATTTGGAACATCTCAAAATAAAAACCCATCGCAAACGAATCCACGCTCTGAACGCATCCTAATACTGGCGACAACAATAAGTGCACATTGACCGCGTCCTCCAGACGAAAGTAATGAAATGAAAAAAAAATAATAAAAAAAATAAACCAGCCCGCGCTGCCCGCTTTCGCCGTCGGGCCCGAAATTGAATGACCTCATTTTCGGCCGGACTCTTTTTTTCCTTATTATTATTCCTCCTTTCGCGTTATTTCGTCGTCTTTGTTGTCTTCGGAGCGGCCTGCGTCGCGTTCGCGCCAAAAGCAGTGCGCGACGTTCTTTATTCGAATTTGAAAATGGAATCTATGTGAAGAGGATTTAGATCCAGTCTATGTTTGAAATTTTATTTTTTGTTACGATCGGTGAAGCTATTTTACTAAATTAATATACTTAAAGCCCTACAATGGCCTTATTCCTATTTCAACTAAATTTTTCAATTATTTTTATATGTGATCTAAAATCTCACCCTCAAGAAATAATCATAAGAATAGGGACATGGTAGGGCACTTAGTATATTTATTTAGTAAAGTAAATAGTCTCAGCAATTTTAATCATAAATAAAATTGTGAACACTTTGTTACTAGATTTAAACATGAGTATTATTATTAAAAATTAACCCGTTAAACATAGAAATTTCGAAGCATTTAAAAAATATTTTTTGAAAATATTCCTTTTGATGTTTTATTTATTTATTTATGCACACACATACACATTAAAGAGAAAAAAAATACAAAAGAAAATTTAGCACAAAGGCACTGTTTATTTCAGCATGAAATTTCTTCCAGCAGGCCTATAAGAAAGAAATCACTCATAACCAAAGGTATTTAATTTTAATTTAGAAAAAGACACAATAATCTCGTTTGACAAATAAAGGGCACCTAATAGGGTTATCTTGGTATTTATAATAAAAATTAATTTAACGTAACAGAATAACTTGGATATAAATAAATAATGTTTTATTTTTATTGAATTTTATTTTGATTGTAAAGTAAATTAAAAAATAAAAGGGTTTAGTGTGTGTAACACATTTGTATCATACGCTTGATTATTTTTTTTTTATTTTGCCAGTTTTTCCATTTCTTACTAGGGCACAGTATGCACAACAGTATGCAAGGTACAATAATTTACTACTTTGGATACAAATATAGACAAAATAAAAGGAATATTTTACAGATATAAAACAACACCATTTATACTTTTCCTACAGCCAGACTAATTATGACCAGTTCTGTCATATAAAATTATGTGGAATTACTCCCAAGTTAAAGAATCAAACTTAACTTATAGTGTAACAAAAATATAGTGTCAATATATTATTTATTAATCGATTCTGGCTGGAAACAAATGAAGCTAAATCGGGGAGAGATAAAAAAGTGAATCACCACATGCCGGAACCATTCGTACGAGTTTACTGTTCACCAAAGATTGTTTTTATATAAGTTAAAAAAATATAAACACACAAACATTTGACAATTACGTGGTCGGTTAGTGAAAATATTGTTTACGATTTTTACACGGTGCGTTTGCACGCGGAAATGCATCGAGAATTCGATGCATTTGAAAACAATAGTGACTAAATTGCAAAGATTTGAACATATTAAAAATGTGCCAAAATTAGCAAAATATGACAGATATATTGACGGTTTCACCCAAATAATACATAGCGTTTAAATTAATATAATATATTTATTTGCATTTTAAGTGATTTAGAAAAATGAAAATAATTTTCCAAAAAATTGCCTTAGCAAGTGATACAGATTTGAAATGTTCAATGGCAAATATTGCAAATATGTGATATATTTAAAATCAAACGTTTTGAGAATATCCTTACATACGTAAAACAAAAAAAAAACTGAATATAACAAAAAGACGATTTTATCCGAGCACATCGGACGCAACGAAAAAACGGCTCACAAAGAAAACTGGCAGCTACGCAACCAATAATTTCTAGTAGCGAAGAACTAAAATCAAAATGGCGCCCGCGGGCCGAGATCAGGTTATCTATCGCCGTTGCGGGCGGCAAAATAAATTCCCGCCAAGTAAAAACTGATGCACCTCATCCGTCTGGTTGTTAAAACGTAAAATAAGACATGACAAAAACCATCCGCGATGCTATCCGCGTCGACTCCGCGCAGCGACCTATCATTTGTAGCTGCCATTTAATTTTGTCTATGCTCGCGGGCTTTTTTTTCTTCTTCTAAACCGAGCGCGTTTTCTCTCCGGCCAGCAATTCGATATTCGAAATCTTTGCCTCACAGAACATTTTAAGTATCGAACGCAAACTTTTAGTATTTTCACGAAAATTACTCTGACGGAATGGATGGATTTTGGTATAAATTAAGTTAATATAGTAGAGTCCCGAAAAATTATTTTTTAATATAATATGCATAAGAAGAACAATAAATCATTTAAAAAAGTCGTTACGTTATAAATTGACATGACACGTGACCATTTAATATGTCATGTAAAAAAAATTTGTGCGAATTGACAAGGGTGACATTTGATTTTATAATACTAAAATTTTGTCAACGTTTGTCTTAATTAATAAGACATTTAAATAATTAATGTTAGCCTTTATCCATTATGTCACAGAAATATGTTTAAGGAACAATTGATAATAAAAATGATCGATGTCCATATTTTACGATAAAAGCGTAGACAAAAACCGTGCACATGTTATAGTTAACCTATCATTAAAGTTTTTTTCCAAGAACCTTCAACGCGGCTCCAGCCCAAAGCTACCGAATACCATAGACAGACAGACAGGGTTGACAAATAGACTGTTATTTGAAACGTTCGAAGCAAAACAAACGTTTGTGGAGACATTTCAGTTGAACTTACATCACTTAGCTAATAGTGTTCTCGTTAAATGCTCCAGTATCTACCGAAAAACATTTTTCTAGTGCATTTGGTTTTGATATTTTACTAGAGTAATTTAAAAATTGTATTTTATTAACTTGTTTACTTATAGTATAGATAAATCATTCTTTAGATTTGTCTTCGAAATCTCATGGGCTTTTAATTTATTCTTTTGCGGAACTGAAATGGTTTTCTGTAAAAAGTAGTTTATATGTCGTCTTTTCGTATACAGCTATATGAGTGAAAGTTTACCAAGGTATAAAATGTGAAAGAGATCAAAAATATACATAATATAGTGTCAGATTAGTACTAAATATAAGACTTAGCACTAAACTACGTCACACGGTTTTTTGTCTATATATTGTCTAATATTGTTTTGTTCCTCGTACAGTGTAGATTGTATATATCTCATCATAAATATTATGAATTATTCAATTAAATAAAAAAAAATATTTAAATTATAATAACATTATATCGTCCATTTGTATTATCAATCGGACATATATAAAAATCACATTGGATGGCTGCATCACGCACGTAAGCCCGAGCGTCTCGAAAGCAAAAACGCTGGCATTCCGCCTGGCAGCCCTGCCCGCAAGAATCCTGTTACGGACCAGTTCCATACGTCAGATACGAAAGTTATGCTTTATATTTATATCGCGACGCACTTATTACGTCTCTATACGTGCGCGTTTAGTGTGTGTGTGGAAAAAGGCGAAAAAAAAATGGAGGAGCGAACGCAACGAACCCGGTGAACGACCGCTTCGGTTGAGGCAGGGCAGGTTTGTGTCAGCGCCAGCCAGCGGGGCAGTTTGACAGCTTTTGAGGTGCGTGCATTCGGCTCGGGTTCTCTTTTTGAATTGTGGGCGTCGATATCTTTCGCGGGCTCTTTTCTTTTTTATTTTTCCTTTTTTTTAGGTTTTCTCGCCGGCGAGTCATCGTCGTGCATTAGGATCGCCATTGTGTCGTTTTTGCTTAATCTGAGAACGGATCGATCGCGCATTATCTCGTTCAATGCTTTTTGTTTTTTTTTTGTCGATGGCCGCTTTTGAATGATGATGATCTGACGGTTCCATTTAGATTCTAATTCGAATTTCAAATTCATTTTACTAACGAACTGGCATTTCAATGAGAATATGCTTTACGTATTATTTGACGGTAGCGTCCGGGAATAAATATTTATTTTAGGCTGTAATTCGAATTTAGAACGCAGTTTTTTACGTTCGTCCCATTCAAATTTCGATTGGACGCTGTTCGATTTAAGGAAACAAGCGATGCATAAATTGCTTTATAAATAAATGGAATAGCAATATTGATTTAGTATTATAATACTGGCTGAAAATGTTTGTGGCACGATGAACAATGCCTCTATTATAGTTTATCGACGAGCGAATGTGTTTTTGTCGCCATCACTGACCGTTTAAGGTCATATCGTTATTTTTATCAGTTCAATAAACTTTTTATGAGCTGAGTCGGTCTTTAATAAGTGGATTGAACTATTGGAATCGTTCTTATAGAGTTGAGAGCCCATCTAGTGTAAGCTAAATTTCGTCGCGATTTTGTAGCGTGAGCATTTTCATTTTAGTCTGTCTGCTCTTAGCCTGGAAGAAACAAGCAGTGCTTAATTTTTTTTATCACTTTTTAAGGTTTTTGTTTGTTGCTCGTATTGGTTTAGTTTAATAGTTATTAGCTGTTATTTAGTCAGATGTTAGTTTTTATTACAATACATATCTGTAACTATTAATGTTGTTGTTTTTTTTTTGTGTTATTTTTTATCTGTAAAACTTTATTTGGTTTCAATTTATTTTCGTTAAATGTTTAACCTTATTTATTGTTATTAATAACTGGAATTACGATACGAATTATATAACATTTACAGTTAAAAAAACATACCAAAAGCTCTATAAATACATATCCTGTTTCAGACTGGCTATTTATGGACACGCAATACCACGACATTGTTTAAAAATACAATTATCGCACAAAAAGCTGTTTAAAGTCAATAACATGAATCATTTGTGCAGTTTAACAGTTTTACTTCATGATCGGAACATATTGAAATGTCTAAAAATATAATGACACAAAGAGATTTTTGTCGGTCCTTTCCCCGAATTGGTATTGTCATTTTTACGTCATTATGAATCATAACTAAATATAAAGTTAAATGTTTGTTTTTTTTTTTTTTTTTTTTTTTTTTTTTGTAAAGGAAGAAAAAAGAGAAAACGGTTCACCGGTTGGTAAATTAACCCGTCGCCCATGGACAACCCCAAAAACAGGAGAGTTGCTTGGG
>JAOCPS010000017.1:540323-550550 GCA_025505425.1 Graphium colonna | reverse complement strand
CTAAAGTATTGCGTTTTTAAAGGAACTTTAAAATAAGAATAAGGTTCTCAATTAACTCTAAAATTTGTCCCTGTTTTTTGGTACTAAAATAAGGCTCCATCAAAACAAAACTTAAGTTCCTTGAGGGATAGAAAAAGTATCTGTTAGTTGGCTTAGCAATGGCGAGTCGATAGAAATCGGTTGAAATAAATAAAGAATTACTAGAAAAATCAAAAGAATATACATAGTAAGCTTTAATATTACATACTTTGTACGTAATATATATGCATACGAAATAAAGTGACTAAATACAAAAAGACAGACAAACAAAAACAATTTAATTTTTAAACGAACATTAAAAACAGAGTCCAATCGCCCTGAATATTAGATAATGTGTATTTTTTCAGTTATTTTGATTTATAATTCAAATGAAATCAATTTTCAAAATCGGTTTATAAATGACGGTGTTTCAAGGTAACAAACATAAAATCAAGCGCATTGAGAACCTTCATTTCGAAGTCAGTTGAAATGGAAAAAACATGGTCTTCATAATTCAGCTTCCGTCCATCTGCCAACCAATGGCCAAATGGCGCGGAAAAAACGCTTATTATATCATAAACCCTTTTTCCAATAAACGCTGACCTTAAAAACTACGCCGATGGGAGATGTATTAAAAATTGAAAATAACAAGTCCTCGTCCAACGACCCGAAGATAGCAGAGGGAAAATTATATAAGCGCCCTCGTGCGCCCATTGCAAATTAGATCGTATCACCATAAATTCAAAACGCCATTTCGAACGGGCATTAATCCAGCAGATGTCGGACGGACGAAGATTAGGGGAACTAAGGCATAAAAAGCGGTCAGCCAATCGACGGCCGCCGTCGCAGTGCGTCCCGCTCGCGCGCCGATCTCGCTCTTTCTAATGCTCATTTTTTTTGCTATCTTATTCTAATTCCTTATTCAAATGTGAGCCATCGAATTCCAGGGGTGCGCAACCGTTTATACGCGGGCTTTAATTGAGTTTTTCTCCGTGTTTACCTCGACGTTTGATGGAGGCAGAAAAAACTTTTAATTGAACTTCATATTGCTGTTTTAGACTTTAATATGCGCGGTCGGTATACTCCGTTGTGATGGAGCTAGATTTGTTTATTGTTTTTTTGAATCCACCCTGCACTTGTGACTCTTCAAGATATTTTTTTTAAAAAATACTTTTGCTATTGGTAACGACTAGTACTAAAGGACAATGCCCAAAAGCGGTACTTAATTGAAAATACTTAATTTAAACGGAAATTAATTAAAAGTATTAAATTTCCTTTACATACATGACGTTTACGCAATCAGTCATAGATATGTAGAATGCAATAAAAACAATTTTCAATGAATCGATTTTTTGATTTTATCAAATATATCCGAACCCCGTTTTTTTACGAAAAGAACTTCTGTAGGAGTTAATATAATAAGCCTAGTGTCTTAAAGGGACGATACAAGGAAGGAGACCCCCTGGAAGAAGGACCTCTTGGCTTAAAAATCCCCGGACATGGTTCGGACTAAGTACTCGGTTTTTACTCCGCGCACTTACAGGTCCGAATAGCCAATATGATAGCCAACCTCCAGTAGAAGATGGCACCTCAAGAAGTTCTCTTCTTCAGTGCGTCGTAAACAAAGTCTGAACTTGATACTTCGTACAGTGTGCCATCCGGCTTACTTTTTTTATAAATTTAAATGTAAAATTAAAAATATTCTTTTAAGTAAATCTTATTATTGCTGAACACTTTGATGATGCAACTGTGTGGTCATAGTACTGTTGTTACTCGCGTAGGTTTAAGAGCAAATCATTGTGTACACAAAATTGTAAACCAACATCATTTTAAAAGAGCAATTGCTGAGTATCGCACCATCTCTTAGTAGAATCTGCTTTCCGAGCTGGTGGTAGCTTATAATGAACGAATCTCTATGTAAAACTTGACCGTTCATAAGAGCGCGCAAGCGCCTATGTGAATAAACATATTTTGATTTTGATATAATAGTCATTGTCCTTTGTTAGTTATTTCACGAAAGTCTTTGAGATTTCTTTTTAAATTTAGGAAAATAATTATATTTTTGAAGCCAATTTGACAGTTCAATATTACTATTGTTGCCACTGTAAATTTTTAGTTATCGTGACTTTTGAAATTACGTTTACATTTACCGTTATCTTTCCAATTTTCCTGAACTAAAATGATATTAATGTGATTATAATTAACACAATGGTGTGTTCCATGGCCATAGGAGCATTGCGTGTTCCATACAAATGTACTGATATAATATTAAATAGCTTGTCTATTTTTACCTAACTGCCTTCGTAGCCTAATGATATAGGCCCTTGGTTTGTAAACTAGAGGTCGTGGGTTCAATGACTTTGTGTTGTTGTCTCTTAGTTGGAGTAGTGTAATGCGGGCTGATCACCCGATTGCCTGAAAAGAAAGATTATCCATGCGTCCGATGGGCATGTAAAAAGTCGGTCCTGCGCCTGATCTCTCTCCGGTCGTGTCGGATATCCGTCCCATCGGTCTATGAGAGTAATGGAACAGAGAGTGCACTTGTGTTTGCGCATACACTAGTGCACTATAATATCTCCTGCGCAGTTGGCTAATCTTAGGTTAGATTGGCCCCCGTGGCCGTAATTCGATCAGGAGGACTAATTGGGGCCGATGACGCACGGTTTCGCTCCCTACTCGCCTACGGAGGTGTGGCCAAACAGGATTCTGGTCAGCCGACGCCAAGTCCCGCGCGAACAAAGCGGCCGGATGCGAGGCGTTGTGACCTCCAAATCGGAAAAATGAGCGTGACGCGCCGACGGACGCTGGCTGAATGATGCGGAGGTTTTTTATGATCGGCCTGCACAAGATTTTGGAAAGCGTTTTCTTTTCAAACTAAATGATGTTAGCAAATCTAATTCGTAAAGAGTTAAATTACCCTAATTAACCCCCTTCGAAGGACATTACTAACGTCCTCTTTACCAGTCACCGTAAGTTCTTTTTTTTAAATTTCAAATCCATTCAAGATATATGGACAAAGATCTAGACAGAGATTTTTTTATGGAAAGGAAGATAAACGAGCAGACGGTTCACCTGGTAGTAAGCGATCCCATGGAAGGGACAGGAGTGGGAAAAGGAAAGGGTAGACATGGCTATCGGGCATCCTCAAAAGTCATACGTACTTTATTTTATGCCGACTTTATAAAATATTTTAAAAATTACCTGGAATTACCATATTTTTTTTTGGAACCTATTCTGATGATTTTACGATGACGTAGTAAGTATAAGAATACCACCGTACTTCCCCGGGCGAGCATGGCCGTAGAAGTACAGCAAAAGCTGTGATTCTCGTGACAAAAAACTGCACTTACACGTATAACTAGTTAAAAAAACTAGTTGTTTCCCTATGGTCTTGACAGTTAAGGTATTGAGTGCCCCCAAAGGAAGTATTCTAGGTAGGGCCTATCTTGTATTCTTTTCCTATTCCTATCATCTCCAAATCTTTAATCCCGACCCCATCCTATCCAATAAACTTATTATATCCGATCTCCCAGGTTGACAACGCACTCGCAACTCTCCAGATGTAGCGTTTGTCTATAGGCGACGGGATCGCTTACCATCTGGTAAACCGTCTGCTCGTTTGTCTTCCTGTCCATAAAAAAAGCAAAATTAATTTTTTAAACTAAAAAAAAAAATTCCTGTTTAATAAATTTATTTTGACAAAAAATTACAAAAACCGACGATTACGAAAAACGCCTTAAAAGTGTACTTTCGAAACATATTTTCTCCGTTATTTTGGTTCAAAAAGAAAACTACTGTACCGATGTTTCTGAAAATTTAATACGACTTTTGTGGAAGTGTACCCTATTAAAAAATATTTTTTTCAAACCAGTTCATAAGTTGCGGAAATATGTGTAAACATTCCTACATTTTGTTATTTTTATTTAAAAAACGAACTAATGAACTGATTGAACTCTATCATATAAAAAAGATTTTTTGAAATTGGTTCATAAATGACGGAGATACGCGCAAGAATACATAAAATCAATCTTGTCATTTCGATTTAAAAGAAAAACGATTGAACCGATTTTCCTGAAAATTTTATGGAAATATTCCGGAAGAATACCCAATAAGATAAAAAAAATTAAATTGAGTCATAAATGGCGAAGATATGCGCGAACATACATAAAAAAACATATTAACATTCAAATTAAAAAACTTTCTCCTTTTTTGAAGTCGGTTAAAAATCAAATCCATGAAGCGTAATATCGTAATAAATTAGGGAAATAATTATCACATATTTTTAATCTTGATCCATAAGACTTTTACTAAAACCTAGTTGTGTACATGAGTTGATGAGTGAATTTTATTTTCATCGGCTTTGACTACTGAGTGAAATTGTAATTACATTCGCTTCAAAATAGAAAAAGAAAAGCCGCACAGTCGATTAGCTGAAATCTCGCTGTTTTCCATTGTGCTTTTTAAATACACAAGATATTTTCGTGTGGAAAACCACGGCCTTCCAACTTTGAACACTCATTTCATTGTCATTTGCGTGACAACGAGCTTAGTAAACGTCGTGGGCGGATGATACGCCGCCCGCCGAGCGCGCTAAATCGTAGGACTCGTAAGCCGTAGTGAACACGTAGTTATGGCTTACTCTATTGATCGCATCTATGGAGCTAAATATATTTCTTACGTATTACTATCAAATAAGATCGACATCGCCTTCTAATATTTATCGATTGACGGATTTGCTTTAGTGTGAACTCGATGATTTCATTATGTAAGACATAAGTTTATATTGATAAATTGCATGTGTTCAATATTCTTTAAAGAATACGGCGTGATTTTTATTACGAATGCTAATGAAACTCAATACAGTAACGTTACGTAATATGTTCTTTTGTTCCAATATTATTGTTTAATGTAACATTCAAAATGTTCACGCTTTTAGATTTTTCGTAAAAGCTCCCGTCAGTTTAGTTTACATATTATTATTTTAATTTATACATCAACGTATAAAATATAAAAAATATTGATACTCCGCGCTGTATAAATATTTAACCTATGAATAATTTAACCGGCCCGCCAAGGTTACCTCTCTTAAGGCCCACGTTTGTTGGTTTGACTTGCAATGTTCAGTTGTTACGTTACCCCAGAATGTGTAACTGGCGCGTTATAAATAGAGTTCAGTCTCGAGTTGTTCGGTCCGTTCCTACTCATGTGCAGAACAGACCAATCCATTATCTTACCGCAACTAATAAAAACTGAAAGGAATTTCGACGTTCTCCGTCGTATATTTGTTTGATATTGCTAACTTAGCATATTGTCTATCAATGTTTTTGTTTGAAAAATTGAGCCATCACATCATGTGACGGCTGGCAGGTGTGAAACATCGAAATTGTTTTGTAAATGTAAATAGGCGTTAAAGTGCAGGAACTAAATATGCTATAAGAAAAACAATAATTTATTGATATTAATATTGCATTTCACTACAAAAAATCTGCTAAAAAAATATATGCTGTATACAAATTTACTAAAACTAATTAAACAACGTATAGTGCATACATCATATAACGTGGCGATCCGTCGCCATGGCCTGTATCGCCACGCTAACAGCCAGTTTTACTCTACTCTACTCTATTTCACATCAAAAATTCAGAATTTTCTTCAACGATTCTACTTACCAGTTACAATTAGCCAACATAAATGTTGAAAATTTATGATGTTGGCGTAATTACCAACGGCGTTAACAATAAGCTAGTATTTTTACCGAAATGTAAAGTAAATAACCATCACCCACCAGCTTTGCGGCGCTCACCAATAAAATTTTATTTTGAAACCAAAATTTTTTTAATAACCATAATTTAATGCCAATTAATTTAGCGGTTTAAGCTAAAATTGCTTTGAAACAAACAGCTTAATTAGGTTAAAATGATATGTAACTATACATAATCTTTGCAATTAAAATGAACATATTATACACCTATTGTCCCACCGTGAAATATCAACGATATTTATGTAAAGGAATTTTTATAAAAAATTAACTAATTTATTTTTGCAATAACGGCTTGTGATTATATAAATGTTAATCTGTCATAAATGTTTTTCCATTCAAAATACCTATTGTTAAGGTAGTTTTAGAAAAGAATAGAGGAAGCAAGACTTATTTTAATGTCAAAAAAGAAATATTCTTTTCACAATTATTTATACATAAAACAGAAAATGTGTATTAAAAGCACTTTAATATTTTTATGGTTTTTATCACTTAAACAACATACAATGACAATTATGCAGAGACTTATATTAGTCTTTGTAACAGTCAATTGTTTGAAGAGGTTTTTAAATCGTTTCTTATATATTTTCTGTAAATCTTTACTCATAACCTATCTGCTTATTGATTTAAATGATTATTGTATTGTCTACTGTCATGGTGTTGCCATATGTTTGTATAATTTACCCATCTAAAGACTAAAAACAATATGTCAAAACTGACATCTAAGACGATTGAAATTTAATTTATTTTATTAATTATTGTTTCACCTTAAACTAAAGGTAACAAAGTCCTTAATGCCTTACCGTAGGGCATATTTTACAATCAATGATGTTATGTAGAGGCCTACGCAAAACGTACGGGAAAATTGAATTTCGAACAGTCACAATAATTATTTTTTATTATAGATATATTTTAAACATCAATATGTTTTAAAATATTTTTGTAAGTCAATAGATAAATAATGTCAGTCAATCATGCCAATTTTAAGCATGCTCTACGTAAAATGGAGACTGCTCGTAATTGGATTTTATGTTTTACATGATGCTATTAACTGTTTAACGTTTCTGACGTGCAAATCACGGGTTTCCATATGAGATCTATGGAAACATCGTTAACACTCCTTGATTATTCTCCACTATCACTTGAAACGGCTAACTATAGAAAGGTAGAAATTGGTGCTGTGATTCAAATTCGTTCCCTGTATCTTTTTACACTGATGTGAATATCCTTCATTTTTCTTCACGCCGATTAAGATTATTTTCTTGTGAGTAACAAACACTATATCTTTAAAGACCACGTAACAAGGTGACTGCATACTGTTGTTGACTATGGCAGATAACAAAAATATTTTATTTTGATCCAACATCTTAAAACAGTTTATATGTTTGTTATACCTGATTTGTGTTTGATTTAGTGTTTGCAGATTGTCCCCGTAATGTTTTGTAAATTATTTTTAATGCTAAATGTACGAAAAATAATGTTAAGCTTAAAATCTACAGAGTAGTTAAAGTGTGTGTGCAAAGTAGGTTTGTAATTTTCGGCGAAACCATTCTTGTTATAGTTAGTTATGTTTTTAATATTAACAGACTAATTTAGAATAACCAGAATTCAATCCATTTTTTTGGATTTCATAATATTTTTTTAAGAATAAGGTGGCAACAAGTAGATACTTTACGCTTTAGTAGAGGATGGTCAATGTTAAGATGATTAATAATAAGCTGATCGTCGACTGTGAATTACACCCAAATTGACACCCAAAGCGGCTCGAGTCATAACTTGAACTAGCTGTGACTTGAACTGCTTTGGACTAAACCATAAAAAGGATTTTTAAACTTTTATTACTTATGTATTAGAAAAAAATATTAGATAAAAATTCCCCATAGATGTTTATACATAGATTTATTTCTTAAATTTTATAACAATCGTGATTTAAAAAATCAACTCTATAAGAGGTGAAGTTTGAAATATCAACATGAAAGGGGAGCCGAACCATTTGATGTGTTTAAAGTATCTAAGAAAATTGATCTTATTAGGTTATATTCCGTTTAGTTAAGGAGATAGTCTCAAAGTCAGCTATATGTATGCTGTTACGGACGTCTAAGAGTTATCACTTAAATACCTACAAACCCCTTTATGATTTGACTACTGTGAAAAAATGTTGCTTTACAATGACGAATAAAAATGTTGAATGTAAAAGCAAAACTAATTTAAAACCGTATGTATACTTTGATTCCTATCATAACCCAAAGAGAAGACTCGAAAATCTTGGGATATACAATATCGATTATGACTCTGGTATAGAATGGATTTTGAACAAATTAAAAAAAAATCGTTCAAACCGCGGGGAGCAGCTAGCAAAAACAGTAAAAGTAAAATCTAGTTCTACCTCTAAATTTAACAATGCTGTAGGCCATTATATATAAATCACGACATTCTTTAACCAAAGAAAAGTTTTCTATGTTGAACTTTTAATTTTTGGGCTATTATCCTATATCGCTACTAAATTGAACGCATACAAAATATATTACTCCGTTATCCTTGTGAATTTTTTCATGTCACGTAAATATTGAAAATTATTTTGTACGTTCTATTTTATTTTAAATTTCAATATAATTGACTTAATATATATAATACATATGTTTACACGTATATAAGTAAGTTATGTAATAATTCAAAGCGATAAATAAAAATAATTTAAAGCTATAGATTTAAATTTGAAAAAAAAATACTTATAAAAATTTACATGCCAATAAAATCAATGGCAGATAAAGATATTATTATTATTTACATTATACATTGCCAATATTTTTCGCATTTTAGTTGGATTTTTAGTCAACATGAAAATAAAGCCCATGTCGTTATCGCGTCTAGGTCAGCTGAACCATGGACGTAGGGGATGAGAGATTGACAGAGCCTTGTCTAACCTGCGATGAAAGTGAATACAGATGAATAAGCAAGAAAAAGACTATTTTCGTCTTTTCTAGAATTCTGATTAGTCTATGACATGGTTTAAGAATGTGTAATGGATACGGAAAAGACGCGTTTATTGGCCGCACAATCGCTTTGTCACTTTCCATAGAATCAATTTTAAAAGAAGTAACGGAATCTATTCTTTATGTCTATTGCTATTATATCGTTTATTAGCCTAATTGGCGAATTGTTAGTCTTTTTATTGCTTAGCTTCGAACTCAGTATAATATTCTTTAGTTCCCTTACAGATTATGTTTTAAATGTGATATTTATTATTATTATATACAATTGCATTTCCCACCTTATTATATGCTTGTTAAATGTTATAAAGTAACAAACTTTGCAATATGAGCTCACGCACATGTGCTATTTTTTCATATTTAAAAAATATGGTAATGAGTGCAATGCGCATATTTACCATGTTTCATAGCCCCACTAGGAAAAACTGTAAGAAAAGCAAGAAAAAAGAATTGGAGCAACTTAAAACTGCCAGGTCAAGAGCTGCCGGAAGTTAAAAGAACTCGGCTACGATGAAATACACGAAGAACGAACAGTTAATTAAAATTAATAAGGATATGCAAAGCTTAACCACATAGCTTAATAAAAGGGGAAATCTGAGCTATTAATAATTTGTGACACAAATTTGTAAAGCTAATAATTATTTTGAACGTGAACTGTATTTTTCATTTCATCCAAATATAAAGTTTTTTACGCCAGCATGAACATTATGATTATGGACCTATCGAACCATAATTATTTATTCGTTAGGGTGACAGGACGGACAAGGGCATATAGAGATATAAAATGAATGTAGTTTGTTAACAAAAAAATATTATTAATTCTAGTTATTATTTTAGTGTATCTGTGTATAATACATTATTTATAGGTAATTACCAATACCAAAATCTCAATTTTATATGTGTATTATTAATATTTATTGTCTACAGTATAATATTATTCATATATTATTATTTATCAAATATATTTTGATATAACACACAAGTTCCTAATTAATTAAGTAAATGTTTTCTATCGTAAAGGTTTGCTGGAAGAAAATTCTCAAAAAGGATAACCTCGTGTTTGTAAATGTACTTTTTTGTCAGTGTCCATTTGTTTATAATATATTGTGTTTACAATAATGAATTAAAGAGGTATTAAAAAATTAATAATTGAACGTTTTATTTCTCAGTGGAAGCGCATACGAGGGGCAATGGCAGAACGGGAAGAGACATGGATTGGGCGTGGAGACGCGGGACCGGTGGCTGTACCGCGGCGAGTGGACGCAGGGCTGCAAAGGCCGCTACGGCGTGCGCCAGAGCACCACCAGCAACGCCAAGTACGAGGGCACGTGGGCCAACGGATATCAAGACGGATACGGCTCAGAAACGTACGCGGATGGCGGTCAGTACACACATTCTTGGCGACGCACCGTGGAAATATTCGAACGAAAACATTTTAATCTGCACGGCCATGGCTTTATT
>JAOCPS010000017.1:509279-521710 GCA_025505425.1 Graphium colonna | reverse complement strand
TCCATGGGCGACGGGATCACTTACCATCAGGTGAACCGTCTGCTCGTTTGTCTTCCTTTACATAAAAAAAAATCAAGAAGCAATTAACTTAAGTACATGTGTAAGACATAAACACATTTATACCAGTGATGTAAAATGACCGGATCCGTGGATATCCAAAGGAATAGAAAGATCCGTATCTGTATTTGTATCTGTTATTTTTCCTGCGGATATTTTACCTTATTCATTTTCAATACATATTTGAAATTATTAATTACAAAATTCTAAGGTTGATAATGGAAATCAACCATCACACTAAATACTTAAAAGATACTTCACATCACATTAAAAGTCAATTGATCACATTATATGATGGTTGATTAATTAAATCTACCATCACTTAATGTAAGAATTGAGTTTTAATCTTTTTGGTAGGCTTAATAAAGTAAGAAAGAGAAAATCCGTATCCGTGGATCTTTGCACAAAATATCCGTATTCGCATCCGTATCCACGCATATACATTTTTAACAATCCGGCACACTAATACCTACCACGGTTGTAAACATATTGAAATATTGTATAATGATTTCAAAATTTTCTGTGACAATAATACTTGTTTTTTTTTCACCTCATATTGAATATATGATTATTTACCTACGTTACAGAGAAGAATCGGAGATAATAGAGGGGGAGGTGGTGGAAGTGGTTATAGAGAGAGCGGCTGGTACAGGCGGTGCTCGAGTGGGTCGTTTGACTTTAAAGACAACTGACATGGAAACAAATTATGATATGGGAACAAAGATGATTGATTCCCTGCTCAAGGAAAAGGTAGGAATATTATAATTTATAGAAAAACAATCAGAGATTATGGATAAACAATCATTCTCTTAGAGACTGATGACTGTGCTGCACATTATGTACTGATTTTCCTTGAAAAAAAACAGTCGGTGTTAAAATCTTGTGTATTTATTGTTTTCTATATAAAGATTATGAGCAAGATTATTCTATATACTAAGCATTATTACAAACAATTTATTTTTACGTTTTCCAGCCTTCGAAATTATAATTTTTTACACATAATTTATATTGATAATCAAGGAATCTCTTTTTTCTTGGTATTTTCAAAATTAATGTGTGTATCACCTCTATCATTAGGTATTTAGTGAATTATATTAGTATATATAAAATAAGGACTTGTTTGATAGTCTTGCTAAATGTTAAAATCTGTTTTCCCGATACTAAATAGATTTTTTGCTTTAAAATGTGTTTTTAAAACCTAGTGTAGAAAAAAGAAATTAAAAACATTGACATGGTTTTCTGACATAACTTGAATATATATCCTTTCAGGTACAAGCTGGTGACGTAGTGACTATAGACAAGGCTACCGGAAAAATAAACAAGCTCGGAAGGAGCTTTGCACGTGCCAGAGACTATGACGCTACGGGTATGTGTAATATTTATATGTAAAACAATAACATTCTAAGTCTTACATAAATTAGGTGATGGAGAAAAATGAAATTTGACATATAATTTTTATAGAGAAGTACATATAGCTAACATTTATATAGGGTGATGGGTTAGTCACTAATGATATTAAACGAGAGCATTCGGAACTTGATTGTCATCATATTTATGTAATAAAATTCGGGGCATAGTTTCAGCCGAAATTTTCCAATAAATAAGTGTAGCTGCTCGGGGTGGTGCCTAATCAGCTGTACGCTCATCACAAGTCGGCGGGTAGGAGGAACATGCGTTTCGTCAGTATTTATTTCACTCTGTTTACTTAGTGGTAATTTAATATTCTTCTTATATGATGCCCACATACAATGTCCTCGAATTATGAAAGTGACTCACCACACATATACCACACTTAATATATTTATTTATTTATTAATGTCGCACCAACAAAGTGAACACCATTACAGACTTAAAGATCAAAATAAGATAATCCATCCATAACAACAAAATGATACAGATTAGAGATATTTTATACACTGGATATTGAAATTAATCAAAAAAAATTAATTGTGTGTGTGTGTGTGTGTGTGTGTGTGTGTGTGTGTGTATATATATATATATATATATATACACACCATATAAACTACCATGCTATTTTTCATAGCACATTGACATGCAGCATAAGAATTAAATGCAATGAAATTGGACTGTTGCAGGTGCTCTACTTTTATTTTTTAATAGGAGATTGTAAACAAAAACTTGTTGAAAATGACGTTAAGTGATATATGGTATCAATAAATAATAATAAGAATGTTTTTATATTGGTATAGATAAAGCTTTCCTACAAGTTAAGCACACTAGAACATACTACTTTTTCAGATCGTAGAGCATAACATCCTTTCACAGCTTTTGCTGCACTTCTACGGCCGCGCTCGCCCGGCGAAGTATCACCGTCCTTCATAGTCGGCATAAAATAAAGTATGCACGACTTTTAGGGATGCCGGATGGCCATGTCTACCCTTTTCTCACTCCTATCCCCTCCGGATCCTTAATCCTGACCCCATCCTATCCAATAAACCCATTCTATCCAATTTCCCAGGTTGACAATGCACTAGCAACTCTTCAGATGTTGCGTCTGTCCATGGGCGACAAGATCACTTAACACTAGGTGAACCGTCTGCCCGTTTGTTTTCCTTTCCATTTTAAAAAAATTCTAGAATATTCTTTACATGTAAAAAACATGTTCCAATTGTAAAATACAATAATATATAGTATAGAGAGCTCAATTATGGTATGCATACTATTATTATATACTGGTATGTATAGGTTTACTGGTGAGTAACTTTTAATACATGAAGAATAAAAACATCATACATGGAGGATAAAAATATTATTAAAGATACCCACTCCACTCGGTACTCGATTGTCATCTTATTGATGTAAAAAAATTAGGGGTATAGTTTTCCAACAAAATTTCAAACAAATAGGTGAAGCGTGGATACGATGCCCGCAGCGAACAGATGGCCAGCTGGTGCAGTTCATTGACCTGAAAACGGCATGGGACGTGCCCGCTAGGATGTATATGTGTTTCTGTCATTGAATATTTACTTTTAATATTACATTTATACTTCATGATCCCCACATATAACATTCTTGAATATTGATACTACTGTTTTTGCCCCAACTGTGATTGTAGACCTTCATCAAATCAAATGGCCTTATTCAAATATTGATAATTTTTGTGGTTTTCAGGTCAACAGGCACGTTTTGTCCAATGTCCGGAGGGTGAACTGCAGAAACGGAAGGAAGTTGTCCATACAGTCACTTTACACGAAGTGGATGTCATCAATTCTAGAACTCATGGATTCCTAGCTTTATTCTCTGGTGCGTTGTATGTTTGACTATTTTTAACCGACATCAAAAACAGATTCTCAATTCAGATGTTTCAATTTGAAATACCATGAACTCTATCCTATGTGAAATGATTTAATTTTGTTTTCTTTTGTCGGAAATGATATACTTACTAATTGGTTTCATAATTTTTTTTGAAAAATAGTGGTTTGTTTTTGAAAACAAAATAATGTTAAAAATATCTTCGAAGGGTTCCACTTCTATAAAAGAAATAAAAGTAGTACATACCTTTTATGATAGGAATAGATATTTAAGAATAAAAAAACCGGCAAAGAACGTGTTGAGCACGCACATGAAAGGGTTCCGTACGCATTCGATGATTCTATCCAACCGCTTGACAAAATAAATACTGACAAATTTCATTCTCCGGATGACTCCATACATTTTGTTAGGACGACTGTAAGTACATAAATTTGTTGAGTTGTACAAATATATCCATGTATGATACTTCAAACGCCTTAAAAGTTTACTTTCAAAACATATCTTCTCTGTTTTTATTTTTTAATAATTCCCTGTGTTCTTACCCTAAGAGTTGGAATATTTTTTCCAAATTTATATAGGAGTAACTTCGAGGTATACTCTATCCAATAAAAAAAGAAATATCAAAATCGGACAACTGTGTGAAAAGTTTTTCATGGTCATCCATTACAATCAGCGAGTGAACGATCAATCGTCCCCTTCTTGCCCTAAGATTACAATATTTTTTCCAAATTTATACAGGAGTAACTTCGAGGTATGCCCTATCTAAAAAAAAAGAATTACCAAAATTGGACAACTTTGTAAAAAAATTCCATCAATCATCTCCTATTTTCTTCCCCTTAGGGTTGGATTTTTTTTCTAAATTTATATGAGACAACCCTTTCCAATAAAAAGAGAAATGTCAAAATCGGACTGCTTCGTAAAAAATTATGCGTGATCATACTTAAAAAAAATATATATATATATATATAAACGTCGAATTGAGAACTTCTTCCGTTGTTTTATTTGGTTGAAAAGTTACTTTTTTAATGATTTTTCTCTTTTTCATATATAATTAGGTATACAATTATTCCAACTGAAAATATATTTATTTACATTATTGATATCGATGGACCCCACGTATACTATCGAAACTAAAAAAATATATGCACCAATGGCAAATAAAGATTTATAATTCTATATATATAAATGATGTAGCAAAAAAATCTAAATCTCTTCTCGCAATCAAAATGTCCATAAAACTAAAAAGCTTAACTTAGAATCGCTTTATTGTACAGTAGGGATTTTTTAGTATCGATAGTTTACGAGGGGACCGTCGATATTTGAATATTCTATTTGGAATTGTAGAAAGGAAGACAAACGAGCAGACGGTTCACCTGATGTTAAGCGATTCCGTCGCACATAGACACAAATACCATCCGGAGAGTTGTGAGTGGATTGTCAACCAGGGAAATTGGATGGTATTGGGTCAGGTTTAAATAAAAAATTTGGAGGGGAAAGGGGAAAGAAAAGACATTTATTGGTTTATTAGTTGATTAGTATGCATTGATTGTGTCAATCAACTCGGGAAAAGAGAGGTTCTATGTTCTACTTCTTTTAACTGACTTCATAAATGAAGGAGGTTCTCAATTCCGAAGTTTCTATTTATTTTTTATGTATGACCATCATGTGTCAATGTGATCAACTAAGTTTAATTCTTTGTGGTAAGCTTAATAAAGTAAAAGTGAAGATCCGTATCCACGTACCATAGGACCAGATATCCGTATTAAGATCAGTATCCGGATATACATTTTTATTGATCCGGCACATCACTAGAAAATACTTGTTAATTTGTTGTTTTAGGTGACACGGGAGAAATAAAATCGGAGATCAGAGAGCAAATAAATAGCAAAGTCGCAGAATGGAGGGAGGAGGGAAAAGCTGAAATGATACCCGGTGTCCTCTTCATAGATGAGGTTAGTAGTGAGGTCCACAATTACAGTCGGTACGAAAACAAATTTTGGATATGTATGTTCTCCGATGACTCTTGAACCTAAAATTTAATCAAACTGAAATTTGAAATATATGTTCATAATATTAGTAAAATATTTAAGTTCTAAGAGAAATAAAGCCGGTTGAGTAGTCTTGAGCTTTTGTTAAAAATAGTGAATGGCGAAAATAATAAAAAATATTTAGTAGGCACATTCTGATATCCAGGAAGGAATACTTCTTCTTTTATGTCCAACTCGACGACTCCAACATTATCATCAACGATTTTGCCAACAACAAGGTAAAAGATATACACTAACCTAAGTGACGGAAAAATAGGTAAATAATAAATATCCTTTAGTTAGACTATCTGTCTGAGTGTATGATTTGACAAATGGCCAGTAGCTAATGATTTCAGTTTTAACCACTGAAAAGGGTCAACACAATTGTTTGTATATTACACAAAGATTAGAATAAACTACAAAATATGTGTGGAGTTTAATTTAATATTATTCATAGTTAAAAAAATTATAAAACATTAACAAACAATGCATGAGCCAAAGTTAGTAAGAATGGGATATTAATCGGTCTGGAAACAGGATGGAATAACGTTAAAATCTCAGCCATCTTTTAAAGTGCCAAAATCTATGTTAATATTATAAAACTGAAAGTTGGTTTGTTTAAACCTGCTCAGGAATAATTGGTCCGAATAGAAAAAAATATTTTTGTGCTACAAAGCTTATTCATTGAAGAAGGTTTTAGGCTATATAACATCACGCTATGACCAATAGGAACGAAGTAGTAATGAAAAATGTTGCAAAAATGGAGAAATTTTTCATGGGTGAAACTGCTGGCAGCATTTTATATATTGTTTTCTATACATATAATGAATTAAAAATATCTATATTAAATTCCAGGCACATATGCTGGACATTGAGTGCTTTTCCTTCTTAAACCGAGCTTTAGAGCAAGAAACCGCCCCAATAGTAATGATGGCAACCAACAGGGGAATCACGAGAATCAGGGGAACCAACTATAAGAGTCCGCATGGTATACCACTGGATTTGTTGGATAGGATGATCATTGTTCCCACAACGCCTTACTCTCATCAGGAGTTGAAGGAGATATTGAATATTAGGTGAGTCGATAAGTTTGACTTCCATACCAGATGACTAGTCTTCTACGATATTAAAAAAGAACACTCGGTACTCGCTTGTCATCATATTTATGTAATAAAATTAGGGTCATATTTTACGACCATTTTCCTATAAATGAATCAAGTGTGACGGCTGTGATCAGCTGGTGTGCGCGAGGGCGTCGACCCCCCGGCCCACATTCGCGTCAGCTCGGATAAGCATGAATTACGTGATTAATTTTTAAAATTTGTTTACTCAGTGGTAAATCAACATTTTATTTCTAATAATATTTTTATTCTTCATATATGATCTTCACATATAAGGTCTTAAAGTATTGAAAATGACTCACAGGTCATCCTGAATAATGATGTTACTGTAGACTGGCAGATATCTGATGATATAGGGAATAATTTAGGCTATTTTCATTTAAGATACAGTGTTGTGGCATCGTGCGAAAAAAATCATAAAATTACCAGGCAATAGACAAAAAAAAATATTAATATTTTGCATATATACGGTGACTGGAGAGTCCTCAGCTCAGACCTTCAATATTTGAGGATGTTATATGTGGGAATCATATATAATATTAAAATCAAAAATGAATTGACCACTGAGTAAACTTAATCGAAAGTTGAGTATTTTTCGCATTTTAGGGTCAACGAACTGCGACAGATAGCCATTCGTTGGCTGCCAGCATTGTATCCGCGCTATTTGGAAATTTAGTCGAAAAATATGCCCCTAATTTTATTATATAAATATGATGACATTCCAGTACCAAGTGCTATCCTTCAATATCATTGGTGACTCACCAATCACCCGCGTAAAAATTACCTCTTTCATTCGATTCTTCTTTTACCTAAAGTAGCATATATCAAATACGAAAGGACAATGCCCATTTTTATATGGCAAACCGTACGAAGTTGTATCAAGTTCAGAATACAACAGGAGTTATTTTTGTTAAAAAATAGCCGGGTTTCTAAGATATTTGATAAATTCGAGAAATTGATTCATAGAAAATAGCTTCTATTGCATTCTACATCACTATGACAGATTGCGCAAACGTCATGTACGTAAAGCAAAATTCATACTTTAATACTTTAAATTAAATTCCACGTTTAAAATCGAATCTATAAAGCCAAAACTCTTAAAAAAATATGAAAATAATTACTATATAATTTTGATCTTGATGCAAGCGAATTCTTTGTTTGGGCATTATCCTTTTCCAATAAATGAATGAAGAGTGGCGGTACAGCGCGAAGCCTACTCAGCTGAGTACACCGCAGGTCATCGACCTCGCTCCCACTCCGTTTACGCCGTGTCCGCTATGGTGAACATAATTTGCGTAATTTTTTTAAACTTAAGATTATGTTAACTTAGTGATAAATCAATATTTATTTTTAATAATATTTTATTCTTCACATTTGATATCAACATATAACATATTTGAATATCGAAGGTGACTCAACCTGTATATGGACTTCGTATTCATAGTACCTTGAAAAATTTCTGGTCAACAAATAGTTTTAAGAACCAATATCCTGGGCTCAGCAATTTGTTGTGTATTTTTTGTCTGTATTTCTTATTTATACTTACTACAGCTGAAGATATTTTTGTCTATCGAACGACATAATCTCAGAAAGTATCAGGCGAGATTAATAAAAATCTTTTTGTATGTATATATTGTATGATAGCCAAAATTATGAGGCATAGTGACGATTGCCTACGATCCTTAGTATAATATATTTACGAATATTCTTTCAAAAGCTGATAAAATGGGGCACTAGTAGTACGATTTATAAATGGATGAACAACAAGTAAATTTTCGTAGAAAATTACAAAAACCCGACTTCATACGCTGTAAAAGTGTACTTTAGAAACATACTTTCTTCGTTATTTTGATTTAAAAAACAAATTACGGCACCGATTTTTCTAAATTCTATGGGATCATTTCGAAAGTATATCTATTATATCCTATCAGAGATGATATCAAAAACAATCGGTTCATAAACGGCGGATATACGCGCGAACATACGTTAAAAAAAATAAAAAACATCCTAATTTAAAAACCCTCCTCCTTTTTAGAAATCGGTTAAAATTATATAAATCAGCACTCAAACTTAACACTTTCTTTACTTTTTGTGTTGACTAAAGAACCCAACGGATTCTTTGGGATATAGTTTTACGAAGTTTTATTGTTTCAAAATTCAAACAAAATATATTATTTTTAGCATAATTTTAATACACTTATTAAAACTGTCAACAATCGTGGCTTCCAGGATCGTTTGCGTCACCTTTTAAAAATAGAAAACCGACGTAAATCCAGCTTGGCGCCACAATGACAATTAAGACGTTTTTATTTGTGGAAGATAGTAAGATCATAAGTATAAAGTAACAAAATATCTTCAAGCTGGATGATTTACTGAGTAAAGATTGTATTTCAAAATAGCTAAGAAGCTATTCTATTTATACTTATACAATTCTATTTAATACAAATTTAAATAACTTCAAATTGAGTTACATAACCTTAAGATTTGATTTTAGTTGGCACAATTACCTAAAATTTAGCCTAGTCATTTCTTTCAAGGTCCATTAATAAGAACGAAATTACCGTAAGTCTTATACTAAACTAAACAATAATAGATATTCAAAAGTTGTTTATTATATTAGTTTTATTAATTAATTTGTAATTTAAATTGCAATGCATTTAAGATGAAAAATTAGTCTTTAAGTTACCACATTTTATATTATTAATGTAAATTAGTATTAAATAATCATGGTCTGAAATAAATAAATAAAATAAATTTGATGTCGAATATTTCAATTTATATAACTTATTTTTCTTATACCTAAAAAAATAACCTAAAAAAATACAATAAATGGAAACAAATATATTTAATGTCTAGTATCGTTTAGTACCAACCACTTGTTTCAATAATTTTACGAGATATCTATATGATGAGATGTGCTTATAAGACCACCTAATAGTGATGCAATTGAAATTTTAAATTTTAACTGTAAAATACGATTTAGATAAAGCCTTAAATGTCAAAGCGCTGTGCTCAATAACCCAGTTTCAGCACATCCAAGTCATTTATAATATGTTGAATTAAATACCGTATAAAACCAATAGTGATATGGCATATGTATTCCGAAAACGAACGTCTGAATAAAACATACGAAAAACGACAGAGCATCGAAGGGATTCGCGTCGGACGATACGAACATCGATATTATACACAATATCGAATCGATAACTGAATAAATTCATTCGTCGGTCGCCCGATGTGGGTCGTATGACTCGCCAAAACAAATAAAAATGCAACGATAGTCGCCGCGGTGCATCGACCTTGCATCCTCGACCACACCCTATTCGAAAACCTTCCTTATGACAAACAAATAGACGCTAAAATCGTTGATCACTCGCGGTGAAAAATAAGAAAGTAAAACCTAAGATGAAACTGAAGACGGACCTTAGAGAAGATGCGAATTTCAACTCTGAACTGACGGGATAAAGTTGAATTTTGGTTGGCCAGCATCGGAAAATAAAAGACGAAGGGAAAAAGATAAAGATGCATTCATAGCAGTCTGTTATCGGGTGAGTCCAAGAGTAAATATTTCGCATTTGGCCTTATCTCGCGCAGTTTTAATACAGACCGTTTCGAAATTATATGTTTCGACGACCGACCGATTGCCGGCTGTTGACCTAAATTGTGTCGTGTCGGCTGATTCATTTCGCGTAATCTGTGCCTCTTTCGAGTTTTTCTTTATTTTGATAAGACACGCTCGGTATTTGCTCTATTGCAAATATTTGCGACGGCTGAACAATCTTTCGCTGGAAAATATTAAAACTACAAGTAAAGAAAGATTATTGCGTCGTGCAATTCAGTGCAACTTCAGGCTAAGAAGTTCTTCAGGGAAGATACTATACTGTATAGTAAGAGGATGACATTTGCCAGCATTTCTTCCTGCCAAATCTAAAGCATATTTACATTGCTTTGCATTACGAGTCACTTTCAATTTTATAGGACGATATATAGGGATCATGTATGAGCAATGAAAGTAATATTAAAAACAAATTTCGAAATTACAACAGAGTAAATTTATGTTGAATAATTAATTACGAAACTCATGAGCAGCCTAGCGGAAACGGCGCCGGCGACCGCTTCTTCGGGTCGATGAACTACGCCAACTGGTCATATGTTCGCTGGCATTGTATCCACGCTTCATTTATTTAATATAAAATTTCGTTAAAAGCTATGGCCTAATATTATTACATAATTATGATGACAACCGAGTATCGAGTGCTCTCCTTTAATATCGTTAGTGATACATCCTGTATAAATATGTAACAGACACAATTATTCAACAGACTGAACAGGGAATTATTTGAAAATTCCTTATAGTGCGGATATGCATTTGACCCTGAATAAATTACAGCGTACAAAAAAATATAGATTGTAATTATCAATGCAGTAATTTTTCAGTAATTACGCATCAGCTTTTTTAGGTTATAAAGCATTTCAATAATTGTAATGATGATCAACACATTACAGTTTTCTTAGAAGAAATTTTTGAATTATTGAAATGCCCAGACAGTTTATGAAAAAGTCGCGATATACCTGTTTAGTAACTTGTTGTTTGGAAATGATTAATCAATTAGTATGGACAACTTCGAGAAATTTGTGAACAAGGGATCTTATACTTTTGTGCAATACTTATTACATCACAGCAGTATCAAGTTTTGTAGAACTAAGGACAAATTTATTGATAAATCTTGTAATTTTTTTTTAATAATATAGCGTTTTAAAAGTTATATTTAACTGACACCCTTTTTATATAGGTCTTCTACGAGTGATAGTACGGGTATATTATATATATTATATACCATCTTATCCCTGAAAAATCCAGCACAAATTCAGAAGCGAGTTTTAAGTGCATCTCTTTTGTTCCAGATTAAAACGCACAGCGCTGGACAACGCTAGCAACAGCGCCGCGAGACGGACCTACACGGATGACGAGCTGCAAAGCGCTTTACGCGACATCCAGTCCGGACGCCTCGGAACCAGGCGGGCGGCAGCCATATACCGGATACCGCGCTCCACGCTGCGCAACAAGATCAACAAGTGTGGCATACCCAACGAAGCGGGCCACGACTCGGATCCCGATAGCGATCCAGAAAGAGCCGATTCTCCGCCCTCGGTGATCCTGAAGATCCCGACGTTCCCCCCGCCCGACGAGAAGAGCCCGTCCCCCGCGGCGCCCGGGGCCCCCGTGACACCGCTCATCCCCCCGCCGCAGCCCCCCCTGAACCCCCCGGCACACCTCTTGCTGCCCGCGCGCATCTTCGCCGACCCCCCCTCCACGCAGCACCTCTTCACCTCGCTAAGTGACGTGATCGCCAAGAGCATCAGCCAGAAGTTCCAGCAGCCGCTGGAGAGGGCGCCCCAGCCGGAGATGCCCTTCATGCGGGCGCCCGACCGGCACGTGTCGGTGATCAAGACGCCGCCCGAGGGACCGCAAAGGGCCTTTGCCACAGCCTCTAACTCGCGCGCACCCCAGGCGCCCAACAACGGGCAGCCGGCCACCGGTGGCAAGGGCACCCGCCCCAAGAGGGGCAAGTACCGCAACTACGATCGCGACAGCCTCGTGGAGGCGGTGAAGGCGGTGCAGAGGGGCGAGATGTCGGTACACCGCGCGGGATCCTACTACGGGGTGCCGCACTCGACGCTCGAGTACAAGGTGAAGGAGAGGCACCTGATGCGGCCGAGGAAGCGCGAGCCCAAGCCGCCGCAGGAGGCCAAGCCGCAGCCCAAGCCCCCGCCGCCCAAGGCGCCCGCCAAGCCCTTCGCCAACGGCCTCAACGGGCCCGAGGGCGGCTATGCGCCCGCGTACCCCTTCTGGGCGGGCGGGTTCCCGCAGCCGCCGGCGCCCGACCTCTACGCGTCGCACATGATGCGGCGGCTGAGGGACGAGGCGCCGCCGGCCAACGGCTCCTTCCTG
>JAOCPS010000017.1:471086-481541 GCA_025505425.1 Graphium colonna | reverse complement strand
ATGGGCGACGGGATCACTTACCATCAGGTGAACCGTCAGCTCGTTTGTCTTCCTTTCCATAAAAAAAAAAAAAAAATATTTGTAGTTTTCACTTTCTTCGATATTAAGATTGTCTTATTTCATTTTTTAATCATCAATCAAACAAACATCAAAATGATCTATACCGGCTTTATATCTAATCGATATCGATCTTTCTTCTAAGTGAATACGAGATGGGTAAAATTTTTACTTAATATATTAGCTTATATACTAAGCGGTAAATATGTGTTGATATTTGTGTTTATGTAATTTTTCAATATAAATGTAATAAACAATAACGTTGTGTAATACGCACAAAGTATATATTGTATCTGATAAAACTCCGCCGAATGAGCACTTGAATGAAACGATATTATCGGAAAATCGTGTGTTATCTATTTGCTGCGTACTCAAAGAATTCCGCGATAAAAATAATTAAAAAAATTAAATGATTATCTGTGTTTATGTTTATCACTATACGGACAAGTGATAGATTACTAATGCGATATAGGTTAGAAAGAAAAAAAAAATGTTAAAACATCGCAATATCTGACTATAGTCTCGACAACGACCACATATCCTACAATGATAAGTCAACGACTCTCACGTACGAGAAAAAAACTTGATCAAAGACCAAAATAACAATGATCAACTGACGGAAGAACTTAACGAGTATTATTATTACTGAAAGTTCCGAAACCGACTGCAAACGTCTTAGAATTCTGTTAAACCGATTCACAATTTGCGAAAAAATCGGGGCACATACGTAAAAAAGAAACATATAGTCGAACATATACCCTCTCCCTTTCTTAAAGTCATTTAAAAAAGGAAAACAACGAAGTAGAGCCTCCACACATTTGTGAACTGCCAGCATTTTTTAATCTTTTTTTTTTTACACAAGATCGGATCGAATCGGCCGGTTAGTCGCACGAGCTACCTGTCCTGCCCCAATCCTGCCTCCACTCCAAAACCAATTCGTCGAATCTTACGCGTCGCAAATATCATGATAATGACATGGACAGACAATACAAATCGTGGAGAACGTAATAAAATAGAAGAAGAAAAACAAACACGCAATTGGCTAAAATACTAATCGGGTGCCATTATAAAAAAACGACAAAAATAACATTGCACGATTTGAAAAAAGTATGTCTCCTTCTTCTAATTTATGTGCGGCCAGTATTATTCAGATGTTTTTTTTTTAAATACAAGACCCGTCCTAACCGGCCGGTACGTACAATCGCACGCGGCGCTCCAATGTTGCCATGTTGCGTCCGAACTCCTTACGCGGTGGTTAGTGTACCACGAGGACTCCTTCTTCTTTAGCATGTCAACCACAGAACTTTACACTAAAAAAACTAAACAACGCTATCATTTTAGAATGTATCATATCGCGAGTGCGCTGCGAGACGCATCCACCGGCGGAATGCGACGCTAAATGCCCGCCAAAAACCAGTTTGCGTGCGGGCGGGTAGTAATAGGGCTACCAACCGTAATTTTATATAAAAAATTGCACATTGTAAAAAAAAAGTAATAAAAAAAACTTCATTTTAGTTTCAATGAGTACAATTTTTGATTTTTTTTACGAAAATAACAAATGCGAAAGTGACTTTGTTTGTTAGGAACTTTTAACATCAAAAGTACTGAAATTATTTCACAACATGTACATACATATTGTTAATTCTACAAAAAAAAGGTATTAGCTATATATAATTTTAGTTATATAAAATTTACTCTCCATTATGTTTAAAAAAATAACTACTAGACCAACTTGACAAAACGACCTATACACAACATGATTATGAATGCAGAAAAATTTAAAAATAAATTGAAGAGGGGGTCGAACATCACTCAAAAATTGGCAATATTGAAACTTGTCATATACAAGTAAAAATAATATTGACATGTGGCAACCCTATAAACCCGTAACCTTATTCTGTCGCAAACTGGTCGGGAAACAGGACACTACAGGCCTTTTATGCGCACGGTGGGGCAAAGACAATGAATGGCGCAAGGATGCACTATGCCACGCCGTCAGAGCACCAATAGTAAGGGACTCCAATATAAATTGCATTTGGTGTATGCAACTTTAGAATGCATTGTTGGAACCGGTGTAATTACTGCGCTCTTGATCGTTCATTGGTTCAAGGTCCGATGATAAAAATTAATTTTTAATGTAACAAGTTCCAATTAAAGTTATGTATAAGAAATATAACAAACATTTATTGCAGAGTGATTGTCACAATAAATTGAAATAACATCTTTTAAAATGCCACTATATAGTTATTTATTAATTTTAACACATTGATGGACAGTGGGAACAAGAGAAGTTTAAAAATTAACTCTACATTTTTTTGTAATTTTTAGGATATTAAAAATATAGTTTTACTCTTTCTTCTTAAATAAAATTGATTTTTATTGATGAAAACATGACACTAGGCTTCTACATGCACACATATTTCATGCATGCACATTTGTGCCGCTATAGCCATAGTGTCAAAAGACGACCATTTCGTTTTGGACGACTATTGCCATCATGTCACACAGTGAACTTCACTTTGACAGCTTTAGACAAAAGTGTCCATGAATGTGTTAAATTTCAATAGGAAATGATTAAGGTGTATAATACCTTTTTTTTAAGACTAAACATTTTGAACATTTAATTTAACTATTCCAAATTATTTGTAATATAAGCATGAATATAACTTGTTTTATTGTGAATTTGATTAAAACTTTAATTATTTCAACTATAGTTTATTTTGAATATTTTTAAATCTTTAAACATTCTTCACTAAACAATAAGAATTTAACAGCTGAATTGTTAAAAACATTGAATTATAATAGTAGACTTAGGACTTAGTGAAGAACTTTATAATTTTGAGTAATAATAAAATATTATGTTCATTGATCTACAAATAACCCTAGATACATTCTGCAAAAAAATGTATGAAATCTGTTTTCATACATTTTTTTGCAGAATGTATCTAGGGTTATTTGTAGATCAATGAACATAATATAATTTTAAAAAACTTTTATAGTTATAACATTATTTTTTGTCTTCCAAATTAAATCTTATGTGCAGAATATACAGTTGTAATATTAAAAAAATCCTCAATTTAAATTCAAAACTATGATTAAAGCCTTCCTAGATGAGATACTTTTGAGATGCTGATTGTGTATCTTGTATTCTTTAATTAAATGAAGATATATGGTGTAAAAAGCTAAAAATTCTACTATTAAATAAAAATTCAGACTTCAGAATATTACTTAAGAGCATAGAGTATATTAATATTACATGTTGCAGTATATCAATATTACAAATACATAAAAATAAATAAAAAGAAAATTAATGATGAGTTCAAAAAAGGCATTTTCTTTAAGTTAAGAACAAAAAGAATTATAGTAAAATTTAAACTCTGAAAAATCTATAAAATGTTCAATCAATAAATTGTATTGTCCAAAAGACCTTAAAAGGTGATTGTACCTTGCCTTTAGTTGACGATGAAGAGCTTAATGAAGAAAATGATATATTTATTCAATATTTATTGAATACAAATATACAGGAAACATTATACTGAAAGAATTTATGGGATCTAATAAAATTTTATCCAACCAATTAGCTTTAATTGGAAGATATTGATGTACAGAATGTCCTCAAATACTGAAGATATTTAAATGTGATCTTTTCCTATACATTTCTTACATTTATGTTTGAGAATATTTCTTTTACTACTCCACTTTTTATATTCTTATTTCATTTTAGTCTAAAAACATATGCCAAAGTAAGCTTTAATTTGAAAGTTAGTCAGTAAAAAAGAAACTAGATGTTAACATTGGTGCAGAGCAGCATGGGTTCAAATATTCTAAACGTAAATAACTTAATTTTTTTGCATATAAAGTGAACTGTTGCTACCCACGTAGGTTTGAGAGTAAAATTTGTAAGCCAACATCATTTTAAAAGAGCAACTGCTAATTTTCCCGCTAGCTCTTCTCAGTAGAATCTGCTTTCTGAGCTGGCTGGCTGAGCTTATAATGTATAAATCTCTATGTAAATCTTGACATTTGCGCAAGCCTCTATATAAATAATCATATTTTGTATTTGATGGTGTTTCCTTGATAAACATAGACTAAAATTTAAAACAAATGTAAGACATTCAAGCAAAAATTTTATAGAGAATGGTAAATTTTGCTAATGTGAATACAGCATTTTATATATATTTACAAAATTTTCAATGCATTTACAAATTTGGAACTAATTCACATTTGATTGGTATGTGTAAGCAAAGTATGCTAATACTTTTATATGTTGGACTTCGTAAAAAAAAAAAATTTTAGGTTAAATTTTCTTTAAAGTCACATCATGTCCCATTTGGCCTTCATTGCAGAGATATATTTGCATTCTATAGTAAGTAATATGTCCCTACAATAATTGTAAATTTAGATAAATGTTTCACAATATAGTTTATGCAGATAGTACAAAATTTTTTATAGACATACTATTTAAATATAATTATTATTTTTGGTAATTTAATCTAATGAATAAACTACTTTATTTCAAAATAAAATTAATTAAAAACAACAGTTGGTTTTGTTGACACACAATTTTGTACATTAAATGAAAGGATATTTAGTACCTCGTTTCTTAAATTCTTAATTGTATATAAAGTTTTAAGTTAAAGAGAGGCAAGCATATATGGCGGTTGCTATCCATTAAATATTAGGATGTTAACTGATAATATGACGTAACATTATCACTAAACATTCTTGATTTAGCTCTTTATAGCTATGATGTCAACATGTCCAAGTCAAGACAAGTTATGCACACAAAGATTAAATTAGTAAAACTAAAACATTATTTTTTTTATGGAAAGGAAGCCAAACAAGCAGAAGGTTATAATATATACACACACAACCTCTGAAGAGTAGTGAGTGTGTGGTCAACTTAGGAAATTAAATAGAATAGGTTCATTTGATATGATGGAGTAGGGATTAAGGATCAGGAGAGAAAAAAAGCAAGAAAAGGAAAGTGTAGAAATGCTTGCCAAATGGCAGCAATCCCAAGTCATGTTAACTGTCAGGCAAGTGTGGTTGTAGTTGTAGTAGTAGGTTTATAGATATAAAAATATCCAAGCTTCATCTTTATGAGGTATAAGAAATGATTGCACTTGAATCATTCTAATTCAACGGATTTCAAAAGAGGAAAAAGTTCTCAATACTCAGAATTTAAACATTTATGCTGCCAGTACATATAAATTTTAAACTAATTTTTAAAATAAATAAATAATAATAAATCTTTTTTATCAAAATTACAGTTATAAACACTTTCGAGTCCCTGAATCTTGAACTAGGAATTAAACCTGTATCTCAGGGTATTGATGCTATAAATATGGTTTAATAGTAACATGGATTATGATTGACCATGGATGCATGTAACTCTAGAGAAGTTACTGCTAGTATTGACTACTGTTACGATAGGTATATTAATGTTATAATAATATTCTAATATATCTGAAAAGTTATTCCCCCTTATTTAAAAGCTCAAAATTGTATTGTCAAAGTGATAGAAATATTGAAAGTGGATAGGATATGACAAAAATAATTGTAGTAACTCACCAAATTATTTCAATTATTTGTGTTTTCATAAATAATATTATTATGGAAAGGAATTTTTTTTCAACCCCTTTTTAGAACATTGATTAATCAATGTAAGTTTCAGCATAGTTAATACTGGTTATGGAATTAGTTAACTTTGAAAATTCTTGTTTATCTCAAAGAATGTGAATGAGATGGTCCCATAAAATGTTCATAAAAACCTATTCAGTAGTTTGTCTTTACAATAAAAGTAACTATAAAAATATCTAATGAAAGTACATGTCCAAGGCGTTTGAAGTCAGTTTTAGTAATTTTCTTTGAAAATAATCTTGGTATACAGAGATTCTTTGACAGAAGGCTAAAGTAAACATAGATTACATATAGTTAAATTAAATTTAATATTGAAAATACTTTTAATTAATAAGTAATCCCAACAATATGCTCTTTCATACAGACAACACAATTCAGGGTTTTCAAAAGTTTTGTCAGTATGTGTATTTGTTCATTAATTATGAAAAACTATTTATTGGTGTTTAAATAACTTCATTTGAGAATTATTTAATATGAACTACAATAATTAATATATATACTGTACATTAATTTCGAAAAGATTATTCGCAAAACAGGCTAATGCAAAACCCAAGACAAAAAATTTTTTCTTAGGACTTTGTATCTTAACTTTGTATCACTTAGGCAAAGTATGTAATGCAGTATACCATGCATAATAATACAATGATTTGGTAATTATGTAAATAATAGCAATCATACTATATATATAAATAAATCAACAGATGGCAACAAGCAATGGCAAGTTAATGCACATGTGTACAATAACTGATACCATGTTAATGTTTTATAAAAGAAGAAATCAAAAAGAATTTTTAGAAATAGTAATTTTATAATGCTTATTTGCTACTCCAATACTTTTACAGGTCATGGAGATGATTTAGTTTGTATTAGCCAGCAGTAGTCACAATTTGAATAGCTCACGCAAAATTCTCCATCACTACATGCTTGAGAAACAATATTTTCATTAAAAGTAGAAACTAAATTAGCAGAAGAGTTTTTATAATATAAGTTATTTATAATATTTTAAAGAAGTATTTAACTTTGGTAATTCTTTTAATAAAAATATAGTAGTTGTTAAGTAGTCTATAAAAAAAATAATGTGCCAAATATCTGCAGGTAATTTAAAATATCTGAGAAATTATGATAAGCATTAGTCATTGAGTACAAAGCCACAGACATAACACATTCAATGTTTATAGAATTTTGTCAATCTCTCTATAACTCTGTTCATGAAATGTGTAGGTATAACTATCAGACAAAGTTTACTTATTGGGTTTTACTCTCGAATACAACAAAAATAATTTCCAAAGGTGGTAGAGCATAACATCTTTTCACAGCTTTTGCTGCACCATCTATGGCTGCAACTCTCCAGATGTTGCATGTGTCTTTGGGTGACTGGATTGCTTAACATCAGGTGAACAGTCTGCTTATTTGTCTTCCTTTCCATAAAGAAAAAAGAATACAAAATTTAAAGAACAAAGCGCATTTTATATAGCAAACCGTACAAAGTTGTATTAAGTTCAAACATGTTTTTTGAATACTAAACTTATTATATTAACTACTACAGAAGTTCTTTTTCTAAAGACATCTTGGGTTTTGAAGATATTTGAAAAAATGTAATCATACAAAATAGCTTCTTTTGCATTCTATGAAAGATTGTGTAAATGTCATGTAGGTTAAGCAAAATACTTGTATATCTTAAATTTAATTCCTTTGAAAATAAAATCCATGAAGCAAAATGTTGTAAGAAATTATGAAAATAATGAGTACATAATTTTTATCTTAATGCATGATAATTTTTGGTACCACTTTCGGGCATTGTCCTTCACAAAATTAATGAAATGGAACTGGCTTTTGGTGCTAAAACACTCTAGCAGTAAAAAAACCTGACTATGTCATGTATTTTAAAAGATTTTAAGTAATGTATGTTTGGTCTTATTTCTATATTATACAAAACCATGAATTGTTATGGATTTTTTTACCATCCTTAATTTTTTAAACATTTTGTATTAGTATATACATTTTGAACAGTTTGTTATTCACATGTAACAAATAAAGTCCACCACAAATTATAGAGGAAATTCAAAATCATCGAGTAAATTGAGTTATAAAAGTGTATATCGTTCTGTTCACTGCTACCTGTCCTATGATTATTAAAATAACATTTAAGTCAGACTAATAAATTTTTAAATTCTTAAACTAAATATTGTAATTTAAAAATGTCTAGTTTAAGTAAAAAAACATTAACAATGTTTTATTACTGTAACAAAAACATTTCATCACATGATGTATATAATATCACAAGATACATCAGTAAACATGACTTTAGTATGAACTGAAGAAAAGCCTCATACATATCAACAAATACTATCAACCACTATTCGTATGGTAATTTCAAGTATGCTATTGCAGAGATCTAGTCTTTTGTTATCTACTTTACGTGTTTTGTAAGAATATTATGCTTATGAGGACATAACCTTATCAGTTATATGATACCAGCAAGTATAAAATTGTAAAATTTCTTTAAAGTAAAACGTGATTCTTGACACGGTTTAAATTATTATTTATTGAGATTTTTGAATCCGCCAGAAATAACGACGTAATAACTGTTCTAAGCAGGCTCGATCTCGATATGTTTCGTTGTGGGTATTTCACAATTCATTTTCCTGACCTAACTTTTAAACAATTTACATTTTTTCCGACAACATGATCGAGCATTTAGAAACAATCCTATAACATCGATTACAGTAAATATCTGAGAAATACACTGACTTGACCTTCCGAGTTGTAATCAAAATCATCTGATCGAACAAACAAATTAGCGTTAGTTGCCTTGCTACCTTAATATAATTGTTTATTTATCATTTAAAACCAAGAGAACCTTTGCGAGAACCTTATTTTCACTACAATTTAGCGTAACAGAAAATTCATCAGTGTAATAGGTTAAAACTATCGGCTTAAACATTACAATAACCAAACACTGGCACTATACTATTATCACATTAATAACACTAAAAACTATTAAACAAACTAAAGACAAGAACATTGCATTTACCGTCGGAGTTCGAACGATAAAACATCTTCGACTTATTTCCGATTCCCGTATCCGATTCGCCCTTGTCTATCGGGCGCTAAAAGTCAGCACTTACCGGCCATGACAAAGCCCAGCACAAAAACTTTAAGAAGTCCGATAGTTTTAGTACACAATCACTTTATTATTTTACTAAAACATCACACACAACTATCGATGAAAACCGATTACAATCATTTCAATATTACATCGGTAAAAAGCAATGGCGCTCAGAAAATTCAGAAATACATACAATAATTACTGCAGAGCTTAGTGTTGCCACTATGTTACTGCTAAAATCTACTAATAATTATATGAATGCTACTCTAAAGTCCAAGTTACATAAATAATACTTGTTTATCCGAAATTCAAGAATAAAATATTGTTAGTTCAATTTATTGGATGAGTTGTACAAAATGTTTGACTTACAGCAACGCCATTATGAAAAAAAAAATCAAAGTATAAATGATGATTATTAAGAAGACATTAATGTTTTGTTGAAGAGAAATTTGAGGTCTTCATCAGAATTATCGTTTTTTACTTTATAGATAACGTAATTAAGCTTTTTCATTTATTAGCATTTATAACGATTTTAGGAAATGTAAACTGATATGTATATCTATATAGCACATATATTAAAACCATTTATTTGAAAAAATATTAAATCACAAAATATTTTTCATTAATATAATTCCTTATATTTGTGAGATTATACCTAGTCGGTTTTTTTATTTATAGTGTGGCAATAATTTTACTTATACGTCAAAATATACAATGCTTGTTATAAAACAGTTCAAGAAAACTAAGCATTTTATACACCGCACACTACTGCCATCTGTTGACATATTCTTAAACATGATACTGTTTTATCGTTAAAAATTTCGTTATTCATTCAAAATACATTTTAGCATTTTTAGTGTTGAACTATTAAAAATATAAATACCTTCATTAGTTTAATTTTCTTATTATGCGCTTTTAAAATATTATTACTAATAACAACAGGAAAAATTAAGTACTTTTTTATAGTATGTATGCTAAGTATGAAGGCGTACAGGCCGAAATAGGTACAGTAACCAATTATTGTTAAATTTTTCAATGCTAATGTCAATAATATACATCGGTTCAAATTTTTCTTATCCATAACTGCCAACTCCTGAATGTGATTACAGAAAATGAGTGACAAAGAAGATCTGATGTTTGATCCAGTATGTATAAACAATTTAAAATAATTTATATACACCCTCAGATTAGAGAATAATCTTAATTTTAATGAATTCTCTAATGTGATTATACGCCATTCTGTGAAAACTTAATAATCTGTTTTACATTAACCGTTAGATTCGAGACGTTACGATTGTGTTAACTGTTACGTAAATAAAATTGAATTTTAGATTTTAGTCTATTTTACACGACGCTTGACTATTTTGTTTACTTTTAGTTTGAGTAAATATATAAACTATGAGTTTGCATTGACGAAACATTTACATAAAAATTACATAATATTTTTATGCATAAAATGATTTTCTCATGTAACTTTTGATCTACATATGGATGTGGTCGCTTACGAGACGTCTTCCTGAAGTTGGGGGGGCAATTTTTCGTATTAGCCGGCAGTATTCCATACATTTAAGGTCACATTTTGAATAGCTCGCGCAAAATTCTCCGTCACTACATCCATATTGACGTCGTCCTAAGATTTGCGGGGG
>JAOCPS010000017.1:351732-367350 GCA_025505425.1 Graphium colonna | reverse complement strand
GGGCAAAAACTTTTTAATCTGTTTACTCGAGGTGACTCTGATTTAATATAAAAGACCAATGATGTGTAAATTAACATTTAATTACAATATTAAGTACTGAATTCCGTAGTATCTTTATAAATAGTTCTATCATTTTTTTGCTCTTATTATGTAATTGTGATAAGTGTTTTCGTCATGAACCGATTAGATTATTGTTTTTGTATTTTTATAGAACGTTATGGAAGTCCATCTAAGGTGTCAGCAGAAAACCAGCGTTGACGGTAGTCAACACGATGCTAAGCTGAAACCTTATTGGTCTAGCAGTACAAATGTGTTAGACTTGTGTTGCAATATGTATATTATATATAAAACTGTGTTTCCTTTTTCTTTTTCTTATGTGTTTTGATCTGCTTATGTATAATTGTTATATTTTTTGTATGTTTGATTTCTGGAAAGAAAAAAAAAACATTGTAAGTAAATCTACATATCTAATATGCGAATTTCACTCACGCATTTGGGACGCGCGGTGGACTACCTTACCCTAGAACCTCTGTCTAGAGAAAACCTTTGTCCAGCAGTGGAATAGCAAAAAAAGGCTTACTTTTTTGTAATAATACCTAACGTGACAGAAGTAAATAGTATTTACTTAAAATATAGTGCAATTACAACGGTTGCTGCATTTGCTCACGTACGAATATATACAATATTAGTAATGTGACAAATATTCGGATCCGTATTCATATCTGCGGATATCAGACGGAAGAAAAGATCCGGATCTGTATCCATATCTATTACTTATCCTGCGGATGTTTGCGGATATTTTATCTTATTAATTTTCAATACATTCTTGAAATTCTACAGGTAGATAATAAGGCAGCAATAGAAATGTATTAAATACCAATCAAATTATTATTTTATTTCTTGAAATCAAAAGTACTTTATATTGAAAACATATACCAAAGTAAAGTACTATACAAATATTACATAACTCTTAGCTACTAAATAGAGCATTATGTAATGTGATCAATTGAGTTTTCATATTTTTAGTAGGCTTAATAAAGTAAGAATGAGAAGATCGGTATTCGTATCCACGGATCTTGGCATCTAATATCCGTATTCAGATCCGTAACCGCAGATATACTTTTTGACGATCCGGCATATCACTACACAATATACACACGATACTTAATTCTAACAAATAACAAAATCCTGAAAACTATTAGTTAACCTAAAAGTTATTTAACTCGATGATTTGTCTCGAACTCGAAAATAATTCCAAAGCTATCAATTGATGTATGCTAACGAGTTTTGTGTGGTTCACAAACGGACATTATACTGCCTGTTTATCTGAACAACTTTCAGGTATGAGAGAAAAACATCTGACATACAGTTGTCGCTGCACTTATCATATTGCTTAACAGTAGCATCATATTGATATCTTTGCCAAATATTGTTTAACTTGTAGGATTCTACTTTTATTTACTCTCTTTCTCTTCCTAATTGAACTATTTCATTTCCTTCCTATATAAAAACTAATTCTTAAGGCAGACAACGCATCTACAATGGGCTGTAGGTTCTTGCGTTAATTAAGACATTTTCAATTTATTTTTATTTTAAATTGGATTTTCATTCATTCATTCTGTATTTCAGGCTTCATCATGAAATATTTAAAAACCTGGAAGTTACTTTCTATCTCTCGTATTTCTCTATACCATGAAATAACGTATAATATATCGATAATACCTTATTTCGAATATCAATACAGGTTACTGTTTATAAACGACTACGGCAAAGCCAAAAGGAGCGTCATCATTTCAACCTAGAAGTATGTTTATCTGTTTCCGCGTAGCATTAAACATTTTGATCACCGTATCTAAAATAATTAAATTACTCATCGAAACCTTAATTCGCAAACCAGCTAACTCGATTTAAGTTATTTTGTCAGGGAAACCATAAAAAATTTGTAATATTTTTCAAACTAAACACAAAAAATAATCAAATTCATCGCATCAGGGAAACCAGACAGGTTTCCGGAATAACTATTTATTTAAAAAATGTAATAACATTCACTTTTAAAGTTTTGCAAATTATGTCTTAGCCAACTCCACGTTTTTTACAAAAGTGGAGTTAGCTAATTTGCGAATTAAGATATCTTTAACATACCTTTGACAAATGTTGCATTATTCGAAGCATAATCACCGGAAGTGATGACAGAGCTATGAACTTGGAGAGTGGTCTTTAATATGAATAGTTTCCGACACTCAATAATTTGCTTTCTTTAAAGAGCAGTGTTGTTTAATATCTATAGCACCTGTTAAGCAGAGCTTTAAAATCGGCGATCTTTCTAGAGCCAACATAGCGGTTTTGATGCACTACCCCAAATACCAATGAAAAATGTAATTAATGATTGACTAAGCACAAAATAAACAGTTCTTTGTGTATTTATGTGTGCAGAACGGTGAAGTAATTTAATTATATTGGCAGATTTAAAAATTCGCTTGGCGAGTGAGCTAATTTGGGCTTTAAAGTTTTTGATCAATGACTACGCTTAAGTATTTGATGCTATCAGCGATATGAGGGAAGGGGTCGGGGTCGGGGGTAGTCATCTCAATACTAGGAACAAGCATAGATTAATTCCTTCTATCACAAGACTGAGAAGGATAAGTATTTTTTATGGAGCGATGCATACGCTTCTACAACAGACTCCCAGAAAACGTTAAAAATATATCTGTTATTAAATTTAAAAAAAAGCGTTTGTATGTTAAAGGTTACTACAATATCAGTGATTATCTAAATGATAACACACATTGGTAATGAACTGCTCGCTCCAGGTTCTTTAAAAGCATTAAAGGATTATATTTGTATTACATATCATAATTTTAAAAAAAACTGGTTCCGCTTTACTTTACTTTCCGAACGGGTGGTAGTAATCTTGACAATCAATAAGCAAGTGTATACACTTCAACATTGAATAAAGATATTTCATTTCTTAGGAACGCCTATTTCTGCTTTATTGATGTCTTGTATCCTGTTCATATACAGTAAAGAGAATTGGACCTAAAATACTTCATTGAGGAACTCCGATTTAATTGGTCGTATTTTACTGAAATGATCTTAGGCTTTCACACAAAGATTTCTTCCAATTAAGTAGCTTCTGAACTATTCCAGCGGAACACCTCTTATACTAAATTGGTTTTGTAGTTTTTTAAGCATTATTGGAATTGAAATACTATCAAAAGCTTTGGCCAAGTCCAGGAAAATGCCAATTGCTGTTCTTTTTTATCAAGATGGGACGATAATATTGATGTCAACAAAGATATATTTTCAACAGATTATTAAGTATAAGAATACGATAAGCTTTCTTAAGAAATTTCCTATGCTTTAAGACTTTTTTACGTTTGCGCTCTAGCGAGACCATTTTCATAAATTTTTTTTCCAAAAAAATATCACCTCTTGACATTTTATTTTGGCGTCTAAACTCGTATCTAACTTTCTATTATTGGCAGATAATAGACCTCTCGACCAGATTTCATAACTAACAATTTTATAAATTTAAATATACAATATTCTGCCTTTTTTGCCTATGTGAGGGTGCGGTGGGCTTGTATGCCGATGTGCATTAATATGTAAATATATGGGAAACAAAAAAAAACAAAAAATTCTCCACATCATGATAACATTCATTTATTCGTTTATTTTAATACTAACTAATTAAGGGCTAATTAATTAAGCGTAAATTGCCTACAATCATTGAAAGTTATATATAACATTTCCACAAGTAGCGCTGTTTGTGCAAAACTTAAATGCGTCTATGTCAAGACTTTCTATGCTTGTACAGTAAAGTCCAAAACTAGATTAAAAATATACTTTATTTTTATGAATTAGTTGTAATATTAAAATTTAAAATAAATAATATCCAAAACTGCATCCCCTATTAATTCACCCATATGGTAAGAAATTTTTATCAACTTCCTATGTATTTTCAGTACATACACTCAGTAGTCATTAATGTAAATTCAACATCATATACCCATATTTTTGTTATTAATATCAAATTAAAAAACAATTTAATTAAAGAATAAATGACAATATTATTCTCAATTTATCAACGGATAGAGAGAAAGAAATTTAAAACTATTTGAAACAATGTGAAAATGGTCTACACTTAAAACAGAAATCAATATAAAAAACTGTACAATATGCAAATTTATGTCAAATTAATAGACGCATTTAATTCAGCTTGCTATATACTCCCATAAATATATTAAATATTTAAATGCATGTGCATTAAAGTTCGAGGATACGATTACCTAAAAACAAAACTATTTACACTTGAATCCATTTATAACGTGAATCTTAAATATTATTGCTTTTATTTAACTACATGCTACATTTTGATTTCAGTGCCCCTTACTGTCGTCTTCGTCTATTGAGAAGTCCGCATCAAGTACGACCTGAAAGACATATATCTTTATTAGTTATGAAAAAGGCACAATGTAAATTATATAAACATAATTAACATCCACCCAGCCGAATTACGGCCACGGCGGTCAATCTACTCAGAGATAAGCTAACTGTGCAGGAGATATTATAGTGCACTCTCTGTTGCTTTACCCTCATAGCCCGTTGCGACGAATATCCGACACGAACAAAGAAAGATCAGGCGCAGGACCGACTTTTTACATGCCCATCCGATGCATGGATCATCTTTATTTTCAGGCAATCGGATGACCTGCCCGCATTGCCCCGCAACCAAACCAAGAAACAATAACACAAAGTTAATGTTCCCTCTCGGAATTTGAACCCACGACCTCCGATTTGCAAGTCAAAGACCCATACTACAAGGCTAGGGAGGCGGTAAACTTGAAACATAATTATGTAACGCTGAAAATTACCCCATAGCCGGGTGGTATAGGCCCTGAAATCTGAAGTCATGTGTTCGAAACCTACAAGAGGATAATGACTTGCGTTATTTCTTAGTTAAGTTAGGGCAGTACAGGAAAATCACCGAATTGCCTGAAAATAAACATGATCTACACATCAAATAGGCATGCAAAGTCAATCCCCTGTGTAAAAAACAGTTTTAGAGGTTGTAAAAACTTGTCAGTGCCTTTAAATATCCTAACAATTTATCCATCCTTCCAATACAGTTTATCTCTTTAGGTCACAGAGGTCATATGCTATTTGCTCAATCTAAAAACTAAATCCAGGTAATATTTGGTTGGATTAAAAGATGATCTCAAGTTTGTTTGAACCTTGTTTTGCAAAAATGTAGTGTTAGGTGCCAGACTTAAATTTATTTTATAAAGAAATTTATAAGCAAAATGAGTGCACAATTGTACATTGTGCACTTAATACGTTGATTGTCTAGATACACAATCAACATATCAAGTGCACAATGTACAATTGTGCATTCATTTTGCTTATAAATTTCTTCTTCGCAGATTTTTTAGATCAACAGCGTAAAATAAACAATGAGTGAAACATTTTAACATATGTGAGTTAAAGGTTGTTTGTTATTCACACTAAACTTTATGGCATGACCTAAGTGCTTATTGTTGTAACTGATGAATAACACCCTATAACAAAAAATATTTAAAGGACACTTACTTGCATATCGGCAACAGCCCGATTGGTTTCCTTTTCACTGTCATCTTCCTGATCTTGTTCCTCTACTACCATTTGTGTTTCTCCATCTATAATTAAAATATATTACACATTTGAAAACAAAATACGAAGTTACAATAGACACAATTTGATTTTTTTTAATTTTTATGATGTTTTAAATATTTTTTAACATTCATGATTACAAGTAGAACTGAGGTGTAAGACGTCCTGATTTCACTTAATAATACTACTATTAGTGATATTAAAAAAAAATTATATCATTTTACAAAGACTTCATATTAGAAATTACTTATTTTCTCCAGGTGGGAACCGAACCTACTACTTGCGATGTAGCAATCAATGTCTTAGCAACTATCTTAACTGATCATCAATATAAATAATCATAAAAAATAAATTAAGTTGATATATTAATCTCACAAAAAAATTACTTAACTTCAAACATCCTCTAGACATAATTGTAGATGATATTATTTTTTCAGTTATTTTGATATAAAAAAGCAACTTTACGACCCATTTTCATAAAAATTATATGGTAACCTTGTAATTATATCCTTCAAAATAAAAAAAAATTATATTGAAAATTAGTCAATATTAGGCAGAGATATCATCACATCACACGGAAAAAAACAAACAGTCATGTTGAGAAATCTGTAGAAAACAATTATTTACCTTCGGATGGCGCCTGTATAAGTTGTAGTGTCCCATCGACAATTTGACCAGATATCACTTCAGAAAGATTGCTGACGTTTAATTGTTGTCTAATTTTCTTAGCTTCAAGCTCCAGCTGCTGTTGTATGTATAATTCTTTATGATGCACCTTGTTGTGGTACTTCAGATGGTGAGCTTTGGTGAATTTCTTGTTGCATGGGCCACATCTGAAATAAGAGAATGTAACAATTATTTCTTAGGAAAAATATAAAAAATAGTGATTTTTTACAATATATTTTCTGTGGTTATTTGAATTAAAGAATACTGAATTTTGTTCTATAGTGACCAATTGGTATACAAATTTTATTTTGATAAAAAAAAACTTGACTTAAAATAAGAAAAAATAAAATTTTAACAGACTTGTGGATTTCCATTTTTATATTCAGTTTTAAATGGATGATGGATGCTCATACTTAATAATAATTTCAGCAAAATCTATATTTGCCTAATTCTGTAATATTTAGATATACCATACATTCCATATTATGACTAGGCTCTACATAGTAGTAAATTTTACAATAACTTATATGATCCAAAAGAAAATCACATATACTCACGAATATTTCTTCTCTCCGGTGTGCGTTAACATGTGATTAGCCAAGACATACGAATAGGTGAATGCTTTTCCGCAAAGGGAGCACTGATAAGGCCGGAGTCCCATATGTAATCTGTATTCAAACAAAAGTTATTTAAATGGTGAAAAATTGAAGGGATAATGTGGTAATAGTTATATATTTTTTTTAATTTAAAGGGTTTTAGAGAACATTTTATAGGGAACCAAAAGAAGTTGAAATCTACGAATTACATTTTCACATTGCAACTACTTATGTATTTGGTAAAAAGTTATAACTACTGGGCAAAGACTTTGCTAGAGATATTAAGAATTTCTGTTTGAGCACAAGACGGTTTTACTGGAGTTTCTTCCACAATAAATATAAAATAAGGATAGATAAGTTATATAATTTTTTTTGTTTGCAAAAAATTTTGATTTTTTTTAGAATCTGTAATTATCACATTTTTTGAATTATCAGGTTGTCCAGTACATATTATCATATTGTTATCTTTACTTTAATTAATTCGTTTTGGTTGCGTAATGTGTCCAATGTTGTTGAACCTAAATAAATAAATAAACATAGTATTCGAGCCAATGGCCCATTAACTAAAGACACTCGCCTCTCGTGCTTCTGCCGGCTGCCGAAGTCGCCGAAGCGGCGGTCGCACACGCGGCACTTGTAAGGCCGCACGCCCGTGTGCCGCATCATGTGCCGCCGCAGCTCCATGTTCAGCACGCACGCGTACCCGCAAACGCTACAACGCAATACACACATTACTCAATATTTACTTTCCATTCCAATATTAATGTAATGGCTCCATCAAGGAACGTCTTGATGATGCTGCCAGTGGCAAGTTTGATTAAAACGAGTAGAGAGATTGGTGAGTGATAATAGCTTTTGTACAGTAAGTAGACTAATATGTAAATTTGGTTGTACTACCTCGACCAAGAACAAATCATTTCACTGGTAAACAAGTTTTTTTTTACATATATACAAAATAAATTATTATGAACAACACAAAGAAAAACACAGAAGGCAAGGTAGGTAGGGGCTATAGGTTGATATCATTAATATACATAAATTTATGTAGTACCTTAGTAAGACGGGATTCAAAGAGAGTTAAGAGAAACGGAATATTAATGGCTCTAGGAAAGTTTGATGGAAGGATATCATAAAGAGGGACGCTAAGATTTGGACAGGAGAAGTATAAATGCTGTAATGTGTCTTCTGCTATGTCGCATTAGTAAAGCGAGTAGTGACGTATGCCCAATTTTTATTTAAATATAGGGGGGATCACACAAGTCCTAAAAGCAGACAAATTATTGTCAAAGTGATTTTTCTGCTTAGGTGTTTAATATTTACTTTTTCGAGCCTTTCAGTGAAATGATTAAGAGTCAAATAACATTATAATACACTTTGTTTAAGTTTTCGGATTTCTTGGGTAGACATTGACTGAAGATCAAGACTCAGTCAAAGTAACATTGTAATACAGTAATTTAATATTTGGCTTTTACGGAGTCTTGGATCAAATATTAGATATTTATTACAAATCAACAACTAAGTTGAATATTGCTTTTTCAACATCATAAATCACTTACTTGTGTATTAGTTTAAATAAACCTTAGAACTACAAGAAATTAAAGAACTGTGTTCAATTGTACCTAAGTTTGCCTTGGCAAACAATGATAATTTCTTCCTCACTTAGAGAACTTTCGATCTTTGAGATTTTATCTTGGGTTTATTGACAAGAAACAGTAAGTTTATTAAATTTACAGTAAGTCCGTATTTTTTTTTAGATATGTGTAAAAAAAAAGTAGATTATTAATAGATTTAGCCTCAGTTTTATGCTTATAATTTATAATTCAGTGTAAACTCTATATGACGACGTTAAAGGGACAGTACATTAGTATGTTATAGAGAGTTGTCGTTAAATAAAAGGACTGTATAATTATATGGAAGGCAAGCTAAACAAATCACAGCCATGTTATGTCAAGAATTTAGGATTTATTAGTTTGTTGTTAAATACAGTGACGTTACATGGAGTTTACACTGTACATCAATACATACTTGCAGAGCGCCTCCGTAGCCTAGTGGAATGGGCAATTGTTTTAAAAACCGGAGGTCGTAGGTTCGAATCAAAGACAACGACTTTGTGTTGTTGTTTCTTGATTGTGTTAGGGCAATACAGGCTGATCGCCTAATTGCTTGAAAAGAAAGATCCATGCATTGGATAGGTATGGATGGATAGTAAAAATTCGGTCCAGGTTGTCAAGAACACTTTTGGCAGTCATGAAAGGATGTCAGTGCCTTCAAATATCCTGACAACTAATCCATCCTTCGAATACAGTTAATCCCTTTGGCTTGCAGAGGTTAGATGCCACTCTGTAACTAAGGCTAAGAGGAAGACGATCAATACATACCTGCAGACAAATGGTTTGATGCCCAGATGCCGCCGTATATGCGCCTGGAGAGAAGCATTCGATGTAAACGACGCACCACAGGTTTCACAAGTATGCCTATAAAAGTATAACAGTAATTTTTTAACCCAAAAATTTTACAAAGATGGCAAGGAAATATAAAGCAGTATAATAATATAAAGCACAAAATGTTGTCATTTAATTTTTTATAGTAGTAGGGGAGCTGAGGTTTCAAGGGGTTAACCAAGCGCGTCAGATTATGGCCGGCCGCGTACATACGATTTGTTTCAAAACAGGAGGGGATTTCATCAAAAAAATTACCCTGTTATACATAAAGCAAAGGGACGTGTCCCCCTTGTCAAAAATTTTGTAGGCAAGCAGAGCATTCAGTCTCCAGGATCCACCATTTTGTCGTATAAACGGAATCGATATGTGTGCGGCCGGCGTAAGGAGGCATCACACACATCTTCATTTCACAATGCCATTACTACTAACTACTACATTTAATATGACATTAACAGAAAAGACAGAAGTTGAACTTTCGCGGCCAACTGAAAGGACCGAATTTCATAGAAAATGTATATGAAAAATGATATTACAATTTTAAGTTTTATCAAATATTTTACAGGTGTCCTTGGTTTGAATCTTTAAACACAATAGTACTCGTATTTTAAAAAAATATTTGAGCATTCTTAAGATTTTTGTATATAAAATTGCCCATTTTTATATAGCAATTAGGATCCAGTAGCATCAAGTTCAATTTTTTTAGAGACTAAGACTTATTATATTAATTCACTCGGGTTTCGGAAATATTTAATGAAATGGAAAAATTTACTCATACAAAATAGTTTCTATTGCATTCTACATCTCTATGATGGTGTAGACATCATGTAGATAAAGCAAAATTCATACTTTTAGACTTTAAATAAAATTCCCCATTGAAATATCAAATACTATGATGATCTTGATGCATGATAGTTTTTAATATTTTTGGGCATTGTCCTTTCAACAAAAGATTCTGTGACTAAGCCATATTTGAAATGTTTTTTTTTTTTGATAACAATATAGATTGAGTATTTATTTTTATTACTACTTATGCATTTACATGTTTGTTATGAATTCAGCAAATAAAAACGCACATTTTGCTTGAAGAGCCTGAAATTATTTTCTAATTTTTTAAATATTTTTTAATATTATTGCTTTATAGTATATTAATCCACCATATCAAAATCTGACTTGTCCAATAAAACTTTAAAATTGTTTCTTTCATCTCCTAAACTATAGAAATTGGCAATTGAATAAGTGTGGATTGCCACCTACACACATCCCCATAACACTAGATATTGCAACTCCAAGGAGAAAAGATTTAATTACATGACAAATACCAAACTTAATATAAAAACAAGTAAATAATAATATACTTTTGCTCTACCATATCAAATAATTTATAAATGTAAATGGCTACATGGAAGTTGTTGTCCTACTCAAAAGAAAAATGCCCCAAAGCGGTACCAAAAGTCTCATGCACTAAGATCAAAATTATATTGTAATTAATTCCATAATTTTTTACAAAATAAGCTTCATGGATTTGATTTCTGATCAGGGAATTTAATTACAAGTATAAAAGTATGAAATGCAATGCCATATAAAAATGAGCATTGTATTTTGGCAACTGAAAACTTCCCCATCCAGATACACACAAAAAGTTTCAATAAATACAGTCCACCCAGCTTAGAGTTCAGGGGAATACTCACTCAATGAATAGCACTCATCTAAAAAAATTGGATAATAAAGAACTTCATTATACTCTCAGTATTTCATATTCTTACAAAAATAGCTCTTACGTTTTCTCATAAATATATTTCTTCTTTTGTTGATTTGGCCTCTTCTTCTTAGGTTTAGGGTTAAGTATGTGGTCTGGTATCGGCTCGGAGAATGCCAAGATGGTTTCCTTTAACAGAACATCCTCATTGTCCTCGGATTTTTCTTTGATTGGATCTATACGAACCTTGGGTGGTCGTCCGCGTTTTCGTGGTTGTGACTATGGAAAATAAAAAAGACAAGTAAATTTACTATGGCTCAGAAAATCACAGCAGCGAATATTAGAAATTCATTATTTGGTTTCTTTCAGAGGTATGAAAAATTTTTTTGCACATTGGGACAAACAAAACAAACTCCTCAACTTTATTATAGTATAGTTGACTCTCGCCAACTTGAAACTGAAGGGACCATATAAAAATTTCAAAATTTAATTTGAACTCTCCGTGAGTTCAAATTAACAGAAGTTTCCATTACCATGAGTGGGAGGGTAAACAAGTAAATGAGAGTTTGATCAAAATTCGAGATTTATTATTTTTTTATTGTTAGTAATATAAATTAAATAATATATGTAAGCTAGATTCATTTTAATATCACAAACCAAATAATAAGCTGACTCAGTTTTCTTTGAAGGGTTGGAATGCAAACAATGAATAGATCTGATGTAATCAAACAACAGATCTCTGCATAATAAATGATTTAAATTATTGAGAGTAGGGAAGCCCGGTATTAAATTTATCTCATGTTCACCACACATACTGTTCCTACAACTTCAAATTACTATTTAAGATTAACTTTATTCAATTTATAAACATTTTTGGAGGCACCGGAAAAAACGTGTCCACTGTATTCTGGATATGATTGTAGTTATGGGAGATGTGATTGAAAAATAACATAATACAATATGGTAATATGTTTTCACCTCTATTTTAATTTCAGGTTCGGAATCAGGGTCTGGTTCCTCTGCTGCAGGGTTGAAGTCAGGATCGTCAGCTGCATCATAACCTTTTAACAAAAAGACTGATATTGTGACATTATTCTCTAAAGATAGAAAAACAAAGTGAAATAATACAGTTTCATACCTAAAAAAAGAATCTCATAAATTATTCATTATAACATGATGTTGAGATTAATAGACGGAGACAGGGAGTTGCGCATCCGGAAGCGCACGCACTTAGGTACTCATTTCCTAGTAGTAGGCTCGATAGACACACATACTAGAGATGTGTCCAATATATCAAAACGTAACTGAAATCTGTTACGGATACTTATCGTTAGTTATCGACATTCAAAACTTTGATATCAGTCTTCGCAAAAACCATGGTAACGTAGTTAGTATCCAAAACTAAACAAAACGATGCCGGTACCGATAAATAGCTATTGGTACCGATTCCTATCCTGTTCTAATGCATGGTTGCTTATGTATAATGGGAAAGAGATGGGGCGGTTACAATATTGTTTGGTTCATTTTCTTTATCATAACTTTAAACTGGAACAACCTTATATCTTACAATATAAAAATTATTTTTAAATGTTTTATTTTGAATATTGTAGCTTTGAACTAAGAAGTCAATGACAATAGATAACCCATGTAAACAAAACATAAGCACAACGATAAATTGATTATGCCTATTTAGTGAATATTTGTATAGTGCCTAGTGTTTGTTTTATATTTACCAAAACATAAAATTATTAAATAGAAATATTACAAATTAAAAAGTAAATTTTACTGAAATTTTGAATACTAATATTTGGTAAGCAAGCAATAAGCACCATTAGTTCCATAACCCACACGCTACCAATGCATGTTAACTAATTACGAAAGAGAATAACAGTTTGCAACCTGTAGTACCTGGTAATAGGTATAACATTACATTTGATATTGATATTTGAAAATGGTTATTGATATCAATATCAAAACTAAATATCTGTTATGTTATGGATATTGAATAAAAAAACAATAACGCCCATGCCTAACACATTTCGTTGATTGATGATTTCTACTAAATCGCTCCCGAAAGTTGCGATAAAGAACTTCCTTAGAAAAAAATATAAATTTCGTAATTTTTATAGAGCGTCTAACGTGCAAATTGTAACGCTTTGACCCACTTAGAGGGGATTCTCATATCTTAATCATGTGCGACTGACTAATGTAATCCAAACAGTCAGAAGTACATTCATTTTAGGAACAAGGCCAAATTTTGCTTTTTAAAAATCTGTACATGCATTAAATCTGTTACAATTTTCATGCAATTAGAAATATTTAGTAGAACAAATGTCGGGATTGTGTGGCAGTAATGGCCGTGTCTATACAAATAATGAATTTGTAAATTCTTCTCAAAAACTACACTTTTCCAGAAAGTTGGGCTTTCATCTGTACTAAGAGACTAGGGTTCTCTATCAAATAAATTTATTTGCAAGTTAAAATTTTTGTAGATGTTGAATGATAAAATTACCCATAAGAGATTTTAAGATCTCGCAATGAATGAATACTATTTTATATATAGGGTAACTGATAAGTGACTAACTATGTCTTCTCAGGTGCACATGCACTTAGTAACCAAATATTCTAATTTTTTTCTAAATAATTCAATATTTACTTTTGATATTACTTTTATTCTTCATATATGACCCCCTAATATAACTTCCCTAAACATTGAAAGTAACTCAGCAATCACCCAGTATATTTACATAAGGTTAAATGATAAAAATTACCATCTGCTTCAAATGGCTCCTCATCATCATCTAATGGCTCCTCTTTCAAGTCCAATGAGCCCGATGCCAGCAATGTTGTAAGAGACTCCTGTTCCCTCTCAGTTTCTTTGGGCTTTTTACGTTGGTATGGAGAAACATCTAAAATTTAGCAATAAAATATGTTTTAAGTAGAATAAGTCAGGTTGAATGTCATAAAATAAGAAAAAATAAATATAGAATACTTATTAAACATTTGACAATATGGTAGAAGATTAGAGCAGACATTTCTTAATAGACACAGGTTATACAGTTATTTTTAATATTGAAACATATCTGTTTTTTATTTCATTTCTTTATTTATTTATTTTTGTCATACATATTTTATTGCAAAGCATATCTACTGGTACTAAAAACAAGCTATGATATCTTACCAATTTGTCCCTGTTCATTGGGATACTTCCGAGGCCTACCCCTTTTTCTTGGACCAGGTGCCTTAGTAACAACTGCAGTACTAGGTGTCTTTGTGAGAGTTCTAGTCCATTGCGCCTGTGGATCATGCTCCACTGGCAGTTCATATTGCAAAAGCAAACCATTCTCTTGTTTTATTGTAATAGTCTCAGTTTCATTGACTGAAAAGTTTAAAAAGGAAGATAAAATAAGATTATTGATGTAAATTGAAAGAGTCATTACCCATTCAATTTATTAAGAACGAAAAAAGAACAATATGAGAAAGTGCCATGCAAGCCTTATGGAATATAATTAAAAATTGGGCATATTTCGAGTAATACTAACAGGTATCCTCACTTTATAATATTACCTGAGGCACGCAGTTAAACAGTGCTAGTACTTACTTTCTTTTTTGGGAGCTGAAACCTCAGCCTGACTTTTCATAAACTCTTCGAGGCAGTCCTTTAACGTTTCGGTAGAAGAAATACATTGTTGTTTGAATTGATACGCAAAAGTTAAGCGATCCACGCAATTCAAACAAATAAGTGTTGGCAATGCGTCATTTTTATTAACCTAAAAATATTAAAACAATTTGCTAAAACCTTCTAAATTTCAGAATTTTAATCCTGGGATGTCAGCAAAAAATCATCATAAATTAAAATAAAACAATATAGCAACATTATTGTACTAAAAAATTATAGGGTGGCCATCGCAACCATTTTGTGTGGCAATTTTTCCATACCTCTATGCCGCAGCAAAATGAATACTTATCGCCTAGCTGCTCGTTATTTTCGTCCCAATCAAAGAGTGAGACCATATCACCCGTTTCTAAACATACTCGGCATGTTAATTGCCAATCCATATTTCTAAAAACGTTAATGCAAAAAGAAAAATTGATATAAAATACGACAAAATTAAAAATTATTGGATCCGGAAACAATTCAGTACCAACATAACAGGGTAGTGAAAAAAGGCGTCAGTGACGTTCCTTTCCATGCAGTCCAAGTTCGGTGTTTACCTGCATTTCATACACTTCTTAACAAAAACATGCCTATTACAAATCTTTTGAAAGAAAATAATTAAAAAATATTACGTATTATATCGTACTGCTTTAATAGAATATTCTTACTTTTGTGCTCAAATTTAACAATACACTGTAAAATGTTTACCGATGAATAAATTATATTGGATTTTATAATACTACTTTTTACTGATACACAATTTTTCTGTCATCGTAACTATTATGTTTTCAAATCTATAACAGAACGTAAATAGGCCAATAATAGTGCCAACTTGCTGAAAACATTTGTCTGCCTCTGCCCCCTCCCTATTTCATTGAAAATGCTGATCGAGACCAAACCGAGTACCAAGTA
>JAOCPS010000017.1:334486-345945 GCA_025505425.1 Graphium colonna | reverse complement strand
CGCACTCGCAACTCTCCGGATGTTGCGTGTGTCCATGAACGACGGGATCACTTACCATCAGGTGAACCGTCTGCTCGTTTGTCTTCCTTTCCATAAAAAAAATGTCGTTAATATCGAGGTTAAAAATATGGAGTAAGAAAACTGATCCTTTAGGAACACCCTTGGCTTTTGGAAGAGATAGATAATAATAGAAATATGACGAAGTAAATAGTGCAATGTCGCGTATACTATATTAGTGAAAAAGTCTTGACAATCTCAGAAAAATACAAAATTTACTCTTTCCAATGAAAAGTAGGCGAATTTTACTTTGAGGTTAAATAGATAATTCTTTAATACGACGAATTATACTATATTTCTGGAAATTACAATAGAATAGATTGGGACATCACCGATTGGAAGAACGCTACCCCACTCCTTCGATTTGACCGCATTCTACGTCGAGCCTCTCAAATCTTTGACGACGAAGCTCTGTCCGGTCGGACTAATATCTTGGGTCTGCGATGGGACATTGCCTCTTTGCGTATCGTATTTACCACGGGGTGTGTTCCGAGAAACTATCGGATTAATACCTGCTGCTGCTTTTGCTCATCGTAGGACGCGATTAACCATCGAATATCTTCACCAAAATCCATCTTAAATGTTAATAATATGCTATTTGTGTCCCAAATTTCATCAAAACCCGTTTTAACGTGATGGAATTACAAATATCTAGATATACAAATAACACGTCTTATAATATTAGGTAGTGTACGTAGATATTTCTTGTTCAAAGCTTCAGACGTTAATAAAAGACATTTGAAAAAAGAATTTTTCACATACAATTTTTTTAAACTTGTATTGGATGACATTTGGTATTAATATATTTAATTTTTCAAAAGGAAAAAACGATATCTTTATGTGATCATTTTGTTGTCCGTCTGTCTGTCAAGACCCTTTTTCTCAAGAATGCGTGGAGATAAAGCTGAAATTCATATCTTACACTTAGGTCTACTGTCTCTTGGAATATGGAATCAAACTTCTAAACCAATGCATTCAAAAGATACACCCGTTTATGCTGCAAATTTTATACTTTTTTCTAAGTTACTTACGTTAAGTTAAGTAACCGATGTTAAGTTATTTATTCCAGAGGACCCGTGCTCATCTGTGTGTGTGAAGTGAATCAATTTAAATGATTTTTTTTAAAATAAAAAAGCTAATTTCAGCGTATGTTTGCCGGTCAGAGTGAACCGTGCCCTTTATTTTTTTGTGGAGAAGGAGGTAAACGAGCGAACCGGTCACTTGATGTTAAGTGATTACCGCCACCGGTGGACTATTACGAGAGAAGTTAGAAGAAAGTTGCCGGCCTTCGAGATAAGAGTACGCTTGATTTTTGAAGGTTCTTAATTTGTATATTATTTGCTAATTCCCTACATTTTGTCATATTAGTCGAACATTTTATCATACAGTCAATTCTATACTTTAAATCACCTTAATTCTTTTGGCGGTAAGCAAGCAGTTCAGAACACCAGAGATGCGTATTTGTTACCAGTATAATTAATAGCAGTAGAAACAAATTAATAATTTAATTAGGTAGTGGGAAGATCAGACAAACATACAAACCAGGCGTACTTAATTTTGCGATTAGGATGTACCTAATACCAAACATGGAAACTAACAAAAATGGGCAGAGAAGATAAAGGTTTGTCAGAATTGCATATAAAGAAGACTATTGGGAATGAGGAAGGAAGGAGGGAATTGGGAATAATTTAAAAATGTAAGTTTGACTATCAGAAAACTAAAATGGAACACCAAACTAAAAAAAGGACAACCAAAGTAACAAATTCGTACCCAAGAAATGGACATAGGAAAAAAGGAAGACAATATAAAAGATAGGAGGATGATATAAGGGAAGTAGAAGGACCGATATGGAGAAAGTTGGCAAGGAATAGGGAGGAATGGAAGTCGCTAGAGAAGGCCTATGTCGAAAGACAAGCTATGTGCAAAGATGTAAGAAGAGGCACAGTGAAGTGATTTTAGTTTAGTTAATGTGTATTATAATAAGTAGCTACCTACATTTGTAAGTTTTCTACGTAGCAAAAAGGTTTATAAATAACATAAAACGCGCATATAGCAGACGTGCAATACTTCTACAAATGATTATAATTACACGTATAACTTGGATTAATCAATACCTATATTAACTGTTAGCCTTTAGGCATTTATTATTGTTAAACTCCGATATAAAGTAGTTAAATATATAAAAAAATCAATTTTATGTCCATACTTATATCCTATTTGTTTTCCCATTGCTTGCTCTTAAAAAATATATTTACTAAAGCCCGATAACGCAAATGACACAGGAATAAGAGTTGGCTCATAACCTTTTTTTAGAATGCATATATTAGTAGGTACACGGTTAAGAGTAAACGAAGAAGATGAAAAATACTACAACGACATTCTCGGAAAGTGAAACTTTGTTTGCTTAGCAAAAAGCTCGCGTGTGTCGCTGTGCTACATTATGCAATAAGGGATGCCCGCCATTTTACAGTCGTGGCGCGTGCAGCCGCCATTTGCATTTATCGTCATGTCCGGATTGTGAAATTGCTATTTCACTTCCGTTTGGCGGCAAATGAGGTCTTTGTCTATGGTATATTCACATTGACATTGTTAATAATTGTATGTGTAGTTATGCTAAAAAATAAGATTTTTAATACGTAAAACGGGCAGCAAAATCATTGAACGTCTTTTCACGAAAACTGAGCTTCCAGAGGAGGAATTTAGAGGGAACATATATTTATATAATTTGTATTATAAATACATACAATAAATAAGGTAAAAAGTCATTACACACACTACAATGCCGTTCTTACACATCGCATTGAAAGGACGCAAAAACATCCAACAATTTTTTATTACACGATTTGACAAGTGAGACATTTACTAAATTTACATAAAAATGTTGAATTTCGACCATTTTGGATCCTCCAATAAGAATAAATCTTTCGATCAATAATTATTTACTGCTTTTTGCTATTTTTCTTCACACCTTGTGATTTATGTATGTATTTCATATCAGGATGTATCAGGCTTGTGTCCCCGTGGTTTAGTAGCATGGTACCGTGTCGTATCAACTGGAAGACATGAATTCAAATCTAGCATGGATCCAATGTTGATTAACGTAGTTGGTCCATGTCCATTTACGTAAGATTATTGAAGTACAATAAGAATTTATTGGTTATACATTATTATCTTTGGCCAGACATAAAAGATTGTTTAATGCAAAATTTCTCTCTTTCCAATAGGTGATATAATCTAGAAACTAAATGAACAAGAGAACACTATGGTCTGATAGTAACATTTATCTACTACTAACTGCTCCCCGCGATTTCAGTCACATATTTTTTTAGATTTATACAAAACCCATCCTATGTTAATCCAGCTAATATAATATTTATGTGTCAAAGTTAAAACAAATCGATTAATTCGTCTTTGCATCTTGAAGTTACAAACATCCAAACACACGAACTTTCACATTTAAAATATTAGTAGGGATAATATTACCAAAAATTTTTAATTAATGATTATATATGTATATCGGTCAACACCAATTTTCAACACGGATAAACGACAGCTACTTCCGTTGTTCGGATAGGATTAGTTATGACAAAATTTATACAAAGTATTTTTTTAGAAACACATCAGCTATAAAGAAAAATATATCACCATTACATTGTTTAGGGTAATAATAATGAAATACATTTTACATTAATATTTACATAAATATTACATCATCTTTTGCTTTTACATATGAAGCGAATGTCATAGATATTTTATTTGTATAATGATTCTGTTATTTGCTATATACGAAAAGGATTCGTGTTCGAGTTCGGGGCTAATGCTATTTATATTTTTGCGCTAAACAATTGTTACATCGAAGTAAAACACAACGTTTTCTATTCCATAACACATCCTCAGTTGTCGCCTTATTAGGTAACAGCAGATACGCATAACAGTTCGTCCACTTACACCAGCTGCTGCGTGATGCACATGCCAAATTGCGTTTAGCCGAATTCTCGATAGATTCGACACATCCGAACATACCTGTGCTATCTATTTGCAGTTAATAAAACGATGTTTAAGCTAAAAAGAACTTTACGGTGTAGGAATACGTAAGGGGATTGTGAGATTGGTTTTATGTGATGTGTATGACAAAGTTGGTATGCGGTAAGCGCCAGAATGATACCGAATGTGCCGCCCGATCCGTGCTAACGTACCTTCTAGTAGGTCAGGAGGGTATGGAAGCAATGCTTGGCAGTTATCAAGCGCATCCTGCGAGCATTCATTGAATTACAATGAGTACTACCTCAGGGTGTATGTTTAGATCCACAATTTATGATTTATAATTTAAATGGCTTGTCCTGGGTGGTCTAAATTTAGGACGAATGTGAGCTTATGATGATGAATTAAAAGACATCAATAATATAATACTTTTTACTCCGATATCGAAATACATTTCGAATATAGTTTTTTATAATATAATCCGTGCCAGGCATTTAACGTTAAAGTTAGACACAATTATATATATTTCTAAAGTATTACGTCTTTTATAGTAAATAACTTTAAAAAATATAAAAAAAAATAGAGTAAAACTTAATTAAATAATAATTCATATTAAAACACAATCAAAACTATTGGTGTTTGAAGTATTTAAGCAATATAATGTAAATGTTTGTAATTTGTAATTTCTTATGTTGATGACAACGCCATCCAGATGTATCGTCTTTTATGTTAAATCAAATCCGTTATTGTACATTTCCATTTAGGCAACTTAGAATTTGTTATTTTCAAAGCAAATTATGTTCTAAACTTTTCGAACTCACCAAGAGATGTCGTTGTCATTAAGTTAAAACAAATTACTAGACCGAAAAAGTAAATAAAGTTCGAAGAAACAAAACTGGTTATTGGTTTTTTAACTAATTTCAAACAGTGAAGGATTTTTGTCTGTGTTATTCCTTATGTTATTTTTTTACCGCTTTTGTAGCTTAGTGGTATAGGCCCGTGATTTGCAAATCGGAGGTCGTAGATTCGAATCCTGTGAAGAAACAATAGCTTTGTGTTTTTGTCAAAATTACGAATATCTTCGGAATTTTAACATGTAAGGATTATTTTCTTCAAAAGATAAAAAATTTTGATCGTTGTTAAAGTTATATTTCTTGTGGAAAAAGACAAAATGAGTTTATGGGGTGGTAAAAAAACCTAAGACATTCTTGAGTTGTAAATTTGTTTAAAATTACATTTTAGGGGTCCGTTCCTTGAAAAGGAAAAAAAGGAACCTTTATTTTATCACTTATCGTTATCCGTTTGTCAGACGGAATCTAAAAATATAGCCATTTATAGGGTGCGCCAGCGAAACTTTTTTTTTATGGAAAGGAAGACAAACGAGTAGACGGTTCACCTGATGTTAAGTGATCCAGTCACCCACTGATACACGCAACATCCGTAGAGTTGCAAGTGCGTTGTCAACCTAAATAAAAAAAATAAAATATGTTTATTGTATAGTGTGGGGTCGGAATTAAGGATCTGGAGGGGATAGGAGTGATAAAAGAAAAGGGTAGGCATGGCCATCCGGCATCCCCAAAAGTCATGCATACTTTCTTTTATGCCGTCTTTATAAAGGGTTGGTACTTCCCCGGCTACTTCCCTTATATCATCCTCCCATCTTTTATGTTGTCTTCCATTTCTCCTGTGTCCATTTTTTGGGTACCAATTTGTTACTGTAGTTGTCCATTTTCCGATTCTTTCTCTCATCATATCACCAGTTCTTTCATTTTAGCTTTCTGGTAGTCAAATTTTCATTTTTAAACTTTTTTTTTAATACTATCCACTAGTATTTTTCCTTCCTCCGTATTTCCAATATTTTCTCATTCTTATTCCTTTTCTATGCTGTTTTGACAAATCTTTGGTTTTGGCAACCATAATTATGTTAGACATGGTAATATGCATTTGTTAAATGTTTTCGTTTTGCACGTTATTTGTCAGCTATTTTTTTTTTCATGAGTTCACTTAGGGACCAATACCTTTTCCATGTATGAATAATTCCCTTTTTTTTAAAGATTGACTATACATTCGCAACCCTTCGAATGTTGGGGGATGCGCTTGGGCAATGGGAACATATTGCTACCTACCTACCCACCTACCTTATATTTATATAGTACTACCTTTTTCTATATAAAAGCTTTTTACTTATTGTAAAATTAACTTCAAAATAAAGGATATTCGTATTACATATAAATGATATAGTCGGAAAATTCTATAACGCGTTGACGTAATTCTATTCAGGTAGGAAATTAGTTTTAGTAGCGTATATTTTTTGTGACGAAATATCTATTCTAAGGTTCATATATTTTCATATTACATTTAAAATGAAGGCCATATTTTTTTTCGATTTATCTTCAACTTTGCTCATTGCATTTTCATTGCTTTTTATTAGTATAATAGCTTGCATAAAAGTTTTAAATAAACAAAATATTTATTTGTAGTCCCAACCATTGTTCCGATAATAAAAATGATGTCAATGGCTTTCTACACCTTTTTCCTCGTTGATATCTTATTTTGCATTTGATCAATATGCGACGTAGCACTCCCGGAGGTTTCTCGTAGCTTTCGTTGTCTCAATTATCATAATTTCTACGACCTACATTTAATCAATGTATTTGCAAAATAGTGGATTGGATTACATTGGGTACACTAAAAATGAGTACAGTTATTTTTTATTGTTCATCTTTTAAATTTTGATCACGTGTACGAAGCGAAAGGAAATGTAATGACGTAGAAGCTTGAGTATTAGGCCTGAATACACTAAGTGTTTAATTATTGCATATTTAATTGAAAAATTGCAAAAAAAAACATGAATATCGTGTCTTGTTCGACGTAGACGCATAAAGATTTATATGAATGCCTTTTTTTTCTGAAAATATTTTTTTTATTTTGTTTTTATACAGGTTCAATAATGACAGTTATAAAAATAGTGATTGTTATTTGGTATATTGACTGTAAGTGTTGTTGTACAAATGTACTAATTTGTCAATTTTTATTGTTTTATTGGTAGTAAATAAAAGGGTTTATTTTGAGAGAGTGTAATGAAATAACACCGTATATTAATCAATGATTTATTTGAACAAAATAAATAGCATTCGCACACAACATTCACGCTTACACGCACACAATAATAAATAATATGTATTACACAGTATTTACACGTACAAACGTTTCGCTTGGAAAGCGTTTTCTATTTGGTACTGTTCTATTTGTTTCCGTTTGGCGCGCGTTCGATATTCGAATGACCGCGGCCATTTTGGGAGGGGTCGGGCGGCCATTTTGAGCGGTTGTCAAATCGGGTCGGGTCGTTGGTGGTTGGTTAGTGGTAGGCGTTGTAGGCCAGTTCCTGGGCGAGCTCCTGGGGCTCGGCGTCTCTCCTGCGGCGGGTGGCGGCGTAGGCAGCATCCCAGGGTCCGTGGGCGGCGATCTGGGGGTGCGAGTTGTCCGCCGCGATCTGTGTAAACTACAATGTTAGCGAACATAAACGCGATGCGACAGGTTAGTCAATACAGGTGTAAAGCGTACGGTCGTAGGGAAAATTATGTGCTCTGTTTTAATGTGCGTACAAAGGGTGCAGATAAGACTATTGAAGGTCTAAAAAATGTTGTATTTAGCAAAGATTGTTTGTTATTCGAGTGAGTTTAATAGTTTGCGTTGATCTTGGAAACTTGGAGGTACAAAAGATTGTGCTTCAAAGTACAGATTATTCGTTACTAGAGATAAATGTTACAGTAATGTTTAGGAGTTTATGATAGCTTTAATTTAAGACGTACCTTCTTGCAGAGCTGGAAGATAGCAAGAGCAACGGAGACAACGAAAGAGAAGAAGGACAGCTGTAGGGCGTTCCAGGCCTTCAGTCCAAGGACACCGATAGCGAGAGGGATGAGGGTCATGGCCTTGAGGAGGACGAAGACAAGGATGGGCACGATGATCTTCTTGAGCTTAGCCTTGCGGGCCTCTCCAACGGAGCGGGCGCCCTCCTTGTTGAACTTGATGTTCAGGCTGAGCTCATCATTCTCCAAGTTCCTGGGGCTAACGGTGACTTTAGTGTCAGCAATTGGCAGCTGGAAGGTGACATCATGGGAGCGGATGTAGTTCTCGACACCATCGAAGAAGTCACCAGAGGAGCGGCCGGAGAAGTCAGTGGCAGCATCGTTCTTGGTCACCTCGACTGCGTCGGAGATCTGCAGATATAACCAGATGTTAAAATTCTATACGTTAAACTCAACTGTCTATGGCTTTCATTGCGAAGTCAACAGACATCTATAAAGGTAAGTGTCTTTATTTTGACATAGTGTATTCACTAATTATGATCACAATATATTCATGTAATACCTTGCTGGTAACCAAGCGTTGAACAATCCATGTTAGTGGCTTACCTGGAACGAGTCCTTCTTGAAGATGCTGTCCAGTAGAGACATCACCTTGTACTTGATGCAGGCGGTGGGGTCAGATCCTTCAGCGCAGCCGGATCTCATCTCTTCAACCATGGTGTCCATGGGGGTGCCCTTCCAGAAAGCTGGTTTTGGGGGCTGGGCCACAGCGCTCCCGAAGAGAGCGAGGGCTACCAAACAGTACACTTTAGCTGACGTCATTGTTGCTTGCTCTTGCTTGTCTTGCTCGGTCGACAGCTGGTGAAATTGTGATGGTTACGACTGGCAGCCGCTGGTTTTTATACAGCTATTTCGAATTCAGCGCGTAGTGTACAGTTCCGGTACGCACTGTCTCTCATCGTACGCGCCTGTACTGCGCTTACGACCTTTTCCAATTGGCAGGACCCGAAGTGTAAGGGAAAGCTATTTGATACGAATCCTCGTGGTGTCTGTCGGCTTTAAAACGGCTTAAGTTCTATCGTCTATTGGCGTTTGACGTGCCTTTCGGAATTGCTGATTGGCGTGCGCCTTTTCTGTTGTGACACTTTTCCCCGGGTTTGTCCGACTTGATCCAGTTTGTGCGTCCTTTTCTGTTTAATGTTTATGTTGCTAAGTTGGAAAGAGTGGGTGGTAAGGAGGCAAGTTTGATATGGATGAGAAGGTCTCCAGCACGCGTCGGCTGCATACCTAATTACGTGTAAACTGTCATCGGAACTCGTCACATCGGAGATAACGTTATTGATGGATACCGTTCGCTCAGTTTCAATGTTAATTTTACTTTTGTAGCGTATATGTTTTCTTGAAAAATATTGAGACTTAAATGTTTTTTTTTAATTTCACATTTTGAAACATGGCTTGGTGACTAATTAGCTATAAATCACAATATATATTTATTACATTTTAATAAAGTTTGCCGAGATAGTTGTTCATCTAGTATTTCAAAACCATATAAATCAATCGTGTTAAAAAGATGTGTCTAAAAAACGACTGATGCATTTACTCGGGTTTTTAGAATTTTAGTCCGTTTTTGCAAAATCAACACAGACTATTGAACAGAATTTGATGAACGAATTGGATTGTATGGGGATTTTCTATACCGCAAAGTTTCATATAAGATACGTTAATGCCCATCGCGTACTACATAATAGGGTAAAAATGTTACTCAGAATAAGTTTTTTTTATTTTTTTTTATTCATTTATTCAGTGGTGTTTTAAGTAAATTAAAAGTTTTATAGAAAACTAATAATGCCTACGATTTTGTTTTGGTGAAAACTTTTTAATGAGGATATCTCCTGACAACCGATCTAAACTACCCATATTTTGTTATAATATTTTCGGCTCATTTACACGTTCTTCTATAAAAGGCACATCAGTTTTTAATTCATATATGTTAATTTAGTTTGTTTTAATTGTTTTTGTTTACTTTGATTGTTTATTTACTTTTTTACTACGATAAATTGTTTTTCTGTTAAAATGATTAATTATTTTTCTGGTGCATCGTTAACAAGTGTTGTTGAACGAGTTTCTAGAACAGTGAAATTGGTATTTGCAATTTAAACCACTAAATACCACGTGTTTGTCCACGTGCTCTGAAATTCGTTATATAAATATACAAAATTTCAATTAAGCTAGAGATAAGTATACAAAAAAAATATATTTTATATAAAAATAGGCATATGGTTGAGAAGATGATGCACTCACTGTGAAGGAGTTAAGAAGGTCGATTTTTGATCTTACTGCTTGAAGTGTTATAGATTCCATCTTCGCGAGGGAAAACAATTGTGCATTTTACAAGTGTTATTCTGTCGCTGTTCTGGATCTCTAATGTATATTGCTTGAAATTGTGCAAAATGCCCCACAACCAACGCAGGACTTCTCTCTTTATTACTTTCTTAGAAAAAGTTGGCAGACGACGTGAACGCTTTGTTAACCTCAAGATAAGCGATGTCAGTCACCCATTCTCGCCTCGTCGCTCTACAATTTCCAAAGAGTTGCTGGAACATCGCCAAGACATAAGGTCATTAGGACAAGAAGATAATAAAAAACATTGAGGTTAAAAATAAAAAAGAGAAAAAGGTTAAGGATGGCCATTTGATAATCTTCTTCAAATTGATAGAAGCGACAGTATTGGAAGAATTGTTGATGCGTCATAGATTTTGAAGGGAATAAGTCAGTAGGTAACAGGAAATGGGAACAAATTTAAAGAAGTAGAAGAAGAAATTCTTAGGTAGAGAGTAGAAAAAGGAGAGGATTGACATTGGTAAAGCAAATCCTCTAGTGCAAGTGCAGCGCTGATGAGCTATACTCAATAGTATAGATGGGGTCTGACAATCATGATGATGATAATGAAAATCATAAGCCAGACGTATTTCATTTTAAGCTGGCTTCATATGCATGTTTTATTTAAAAAAACATTTTTATTATTTTTCATGTTGTATTTTTATTGATCTCAGGTATTTTTATAAACGAAGGTTAACAAGAGTTAGACTAGAATATGTATCCTTAACCCATATCCAAAAGAATGGCGGTGTTGTAATGTCATCACCCTCTAAATAGTGGGCTACTTGGTTCAACTAATAGTACATAAAATATAAATGATACTCTATACAACCTATCTATATATCCCATAATGTAATGAAAACCTTGGTTATCTAAATTATTGAATTACTGCGTAGCTGTAATGTTTCACATATTTTATAGATTTTTAGAATACTCTAATTTGGTTTATAAATAGAGATGTCATAATCGAACATACATAAAAGTTACACATCGATACCTTAACTCGCAAACCAGCGATAATTTTGTTATTGGAAGAATTTCCATAACATCAAATTAAAAAAATTGCGATGCATGTCTTTGCTAACTCCACGTTTTTAACAAAAGTGGACTTCGGTGGTTTGTGAATTAAGTTATATATATATATATATATATATATATATAGGAATGGAGTATATGTAAGTAGTTTCTGCGTAGATCGGAACAAAAATTAATAATGAAGCCGAAGGTATG
>JAOCPS010000017.1:292006-304544 GCA_025505425.1 Graphium colonna | reverse complement strand
TACCCAATAGTAGCAAAAGTATGATGTCGTGACGTATTTGAAAAAAAAATAATACTAAATGAAATACTAGTATTTTATACAGTTTGTGTAAGTTTTTAGGACGTAATGTCTTTTCTGAAAGGCGATTTCGTTCGTATCGCATTTTTTATATTTATTTGTAAATGGAAATGTGTCTATAGAACAGATACATCTTAATTTTGTTCATTTTACACACACTTACGTTAAGATCGCCCACCACTCTGTGTGGAATGAAATGAATAAGTCAATCCGTAGATTTTTCTTGAAAAGTCGATAGCCAAGCCACTTTTACTATAAAAGAATACTAAAACCCTTTTTTTAATACAGTTTCTCCACTGACAGAATACTTATGACTAACTTAAATAAGACTGATTGAATAATAGAAATGCAATGATTTTCATTAAAAAAAAAACGTGTGTGCTGGATTAGACGCGACGTGTTTTTAACATTAATTCCACACTGGCAAAGGTAATTGAGGTGTCAAAGCGATTGTAGATATAAAATAAAATTGCTGTTTTCAGCTTGGATCTAGGTAAAGTTCAATTTTTTTTGAAAAGGAAGATAAAGGAACGTTGCTCGTTTCTCTGTTTGTGGGAACTATGTTCATCTGATGTTAAACGATCTCGTCGCCTAAAGACACACAAAATATCCAGAGTGCGTTGTCAACTGGGAAAACTGAATTAGAGTTTCTTCAATAGCATGGGGTCAGGATTAAGTATTTGTAGAGGAAAGAAGTGCTCATACTTTATTTTATGCCAACTTTGTAGCAAACGGTGGTACTTCTCCGGACCAATGTGGCCGTAGATGTGCAGCAAAAGCTGTGAAAAGATGTTATGCTCCACTACTTGAAGTCCAATATCATGAAAAATATTGCCTTGTACTTATTGTTTGCGAATATAATAAGGTTAAGATCTCTACCTTAGAATTATTAACCAATGTCCACGGCGATCGGCCCTAAGAAACTGTTTTATTTAACTTTCATACTCAAACTACTGGAAAATTAGCTTAAGGCAAATTTTATTTAATCCATAATAGTGTATCAATATTTATGCACGGACGATGATGTTAAATAAACAAAATAACCGTGGTGTGGCAAGTAATTATTTAATTCCCATTCAATAGAGGTCGCCTTTTCATCTCAAAATATGATTTAAATACGCGTTATGCTTTTATTTTCATGGAAAATTTAACTAAATTAGAAAATATTATATATTAAATCATTTGTGTAAGAAATTTTAAAAATAGATGTTCATATAACGAGATTAAGGTTACGGAAGTAGATTAATAATATTAAAAAAAACTTTTTGTTGAAAGATCCAAGAAAAGCGAGTTTATCTTCAGCTTATTACGAGGCGACGACGATGTACCAGGCGCGCAGAGATCGCGAGAGGCCAACTTATGACGAACCTAGTTTTCAATGTGTTCCGTACGCGGACGATCCACTATGCATGTGTGTATATTCGGATGTGTGAGTAACGCGTGTGGGCGCATCACAATCACAACGTCTGACGACATTTTGACGTAATTTATATTACACAAAATCTTTTTTTTTAAACATTGAGGTTTTACCTAAATTATGTGGTTGTTATTAATTTCAAATTTCGAACATAAATGTAAAACTTTTGTTTAGTGGGTATTTGGTTACCCGAAAAAAATATGTAAAACAAAAAAAAAATGTTAAGAAGCGAATGGCGTAAACGACTTTTTGTGATTAGTAAGGTTGACGCTCTCGTGTTCATACGGGGGCACGGCGCACCCGCTAGTGTTCGTTGGCTCGAAGAGCTCCTATGCGGAAACACAGCTTTGCTATTAACACGCGTTCATGTACTATTAGATACTACTTGCGTATGTACTGAATATACATACATATAAATAATTTCTCCGTGCTTGTTAGTGGGGACGAGGAAATGATTTTCTTTACACACAGCCACTGCGGGCACGCTTACTTCGAAGCGCTTACACGATTTTCCACATGTATTGGACGATACTACTTTGTTCGTGAGTCGTAGTAGCGTTTTGGGTACCAGGGCAACAGAAGGTCAGAGGAGGTAGACTTGTGTCAGCCGCGTGTGTGAAGACGCGTTAGTGTGCGTTATCATTTATTGACAGAGTGCTATAGACTCGTTCGTAACGTCCGAAATTTTATACATTACGAGTATGATCGTTAAAAAATAGGAATTTGTACGTTTGGAGGAGATAAATCAGAAAGATAAGTATTGTTGCAACGACCAGGTTCGCATGAGCGAAATACACTGATTAGGTTGCACCGAGAGAGTTGATTGAACGCTGCGATCTCATCATCTCCCAGTATATTGGCGTCCGATGCAGCGGTGTCAATGACATGATAGATGACGAATCCATCACGGCTTGCCCACTAGAAAAACTAAAGACGTTCGGACAACACAATGGAGGGTAAGCAACAATTTTCTACGATGTTAATTGATTTAGCCGGGCAAAAATATTTTTTCTCCTGTTATCTTTTAGATTGTTGTAACGTCACCATAAAATTATTGGTCTTCTTGATTGTTAAGTCGTACGTACTCTTGTTCTTTTTTGCACATTAAATTAGAGTGTATGTATGGAAATGTTGTGGTTATGGAAATGTCATATTGTAATAATTTGACAATATATTTAAATTTTTAATACGTATCTTATAACGTCTGTCATTTACACATAGATATGCTTTTGTTTGTTTTAAAGACATTTATGTATTAATTTTTCCTTATTACATCTCGTAACTCAAAATTCTCCTAATTCTCGTGGCTTCTACTCTGAAGGAGGGAAAAAAACAAGGTAAATCAGTCGACAACAACGTAAACCGCCAGTCCAGTCGAGTGTTGCTGCAATACGTTATGCAAGTGGTTATGCAACTAAACTTGGTGTAGACAAGGCTGTGTATACCTGCAATGTTTGGTCTGGACTCAAATCCATAGACAATCACGAATACACTAACATTAATGCCAGGATATTAAAGATTCCATCAATGTTTTGAGTTTTAATTGTTATTTTATTACGGAAGTTTATTATCATTTATATTTTAATTAAACTAAACTTGACTTATAATCTTCTAGACCAAACAAAGAATTTTAATTCAAAGTAACTTCGTATAATAGCAAATTATAATATGGTTTCTGAATAAAGTTTATCGATTCTAATTGTCTTATTATACTATACTGTTTCTTAATGTGATATAAATACGATATAATAAAATTTACACCCGGAAATGTTCAAATATGATGAAATACTTATTTTAGTGACGTATTACTCGTAATTATAACCAAACAAAAGTATTCTTTTTTTATTTCGTCTATTTTAGCATTGGTTGCGAACTTTATTAGTTCTTGACAAACCTACAAATTGTTCTTTTTACACCATCAAGTCAATTTTTTGTATAAGCTTCACAGAAATCAAAACAGATTAGTACTATTTCGTATGTAGATGGTCGTTACAAGTATAGTCAAATAAAATATCAGTGTTCAAACTAATAAAATAACCTGTTCTAGAGCCAGGGTTTGTTGACTCCATTAAATATTTTCGTCGTTAGATTCTATCTCTGTAAATATTTGATTGGTGGAAACTCAATGATATATGTCATCACTGTTTCAATTAATGATTTTGTTTTGATTTTTTGTGTTAGTAATCGTCCTTGAATTAAGATTAATCTTTGTATTCTATTTATTCGAAATGTTAGCATTTTAAGTGATAAATATTCCAGAACTTAATTTAGTTGTGATATTATTGAACATAATTTTTTTATCGTATATTAAACGCTTTACATATTATTAAAAAATATTTTGTTATTGATACCATATTATTGCTTAAGAACATTTCTGAAATCTTACATATTAATCGTAACGAACTTAATATTATAATTCGGAAATATATATCTTTATTAATGATAAAAAGAATTTACTGATTAGTTTTTCGATGCAAGAGTGCACTATTCATAGTAAATAAATGCACCGTTATATGAGTCATACGTCAGTCTGATATTGCTTTTAAAAACAAAAAAAATGTTCCATACGCGCACCTAACACAAACTGATATATTTGCCATTTGTAATAAACACGAACAATTTGGCACGTAAGCAAATAGCGATTTTACTTTTGCATAAACAGCTCGCGGCACCTGCCGACGCCCGTCGCCATGTACTAAAACCGTCTCTCACTTAATTATTTAAACATAAAACCTTTAATTAGACCGGGCCAGCTGTCCGTCGTCCTTGTATTGCACCTTTGTATGCGACATGCAGTACTTTGCATCGTTGAAAAAAATGTACATGTCCAGCGTCGAATTCGCGCCTGCTTTTGTTTAAGAAAAAAAAATTGTCTATGACATTCGGCCATCTTGTTGGCGATATGTCTAATGACAGTTGACTGTCATATGACCGAGATGAGTTTTGACATTAAGTTGGCGCCAAAAGGACATACTTGGCGCGTTTCAAAATCATTTTCGCGCGCAGTCGTACGTGATTGTGCACTTTCATAAATAACATATCCTTATTTGGCATTAAGGTCACATTGCTGTTTATGCATAACTGAACATACCACATTTTAATTGTTTTCAGCAACAGTATCGGTAACCGCAGAGATAAATTATTCGTTTTACACTTTTATTATTCGTAATTCAAGTATTTCATTTCATTTATCGCCGCATTACTTAATGGGAATTGAATGTTTATGCAATTCTTAAAATTCCTTTGTTATGATTTTGAACAGGATTTCAATAATGTAGGTTTTTACTTGTTAGTATGTTTAGTAAATATAACATTCGAGAAAACGGAATTCTTGAAACTTGAACATTTTATAAAACAACGAAGTGTTCTGTGTCCAAGCTATCACAATCAAATTACACCACATTAAGTTATGACACAGCTCGCTTCGTCCATATTAAGCCACCAAAATGGCCGGCGTGAGTATAAATGGACTAACAAAGGAAGAATACAACGTGCGGGGCATAAGTTTATAAGCAAAAAATACGACGGACTAGGGAGGTATGACCTATGATGACGCAATGCCAAAAACAGGCCACACTGCAGCGGCCAGATTCCTCGGGGTCAAGGCGGTTCAAACGAAATTAAATGTTTAATCGCGCATGTGCCAAATTTATTCATTAACAAGACTTAATCATGGTTCTTTCTTATAACATACTGTATTTATCTTTTAATCGAGGGTTATAAGAAAAGAATAATAGAATTTCCCTGTAAAAACCGTACCGAAGTGTTTACGCGTTGGCTTATTACGTTAGAGTTATGTAAATCGTGCTATTCCGTGTTTTGGCGCGCAGTCGGCAGCCATGTCGTAATTCAGAATATGTAGTGCTATTAAAAGTGTAAAAAGTAAGCACAGTCAAAGGTCGTCGGTTTGCGGCCAAGGGCTCGGTTGTTCGATTTTTTTTAATTCAATGTATAATTTAAACAAACTTATGGTCAAAATATAATATTAATGTACTGATACCTTCGTACTGATTTCTTAAAAATCATTGTGTAATAATGTACACGCTAATTATTATGTTCGAAGTTTTAAAATTGAGCGTAGAGCGTAAAAGTCACTGCTATCAAGGGCTAAGTCGTTTGATTGTTTTTTTTTTTCAAAATTATAGAAATAAAGTTAAATAAAGGTTTTTGGTTTACAGCCGTTACGTAAGTTTGATGTTCGAAAATTAAAAATCGGAATTAAAACTCGAAATTTAAAAATAAAAGATAGACAAAGGTTTACAGCTAACAAAAAGCCAAGATTTTTAAAAATCACACCCGAATTTAAAAATGATGAATAAACATACATAGATAATAAACATATTAGTTCATTTTCGTACGTACATTTTTTAATATAAAAAATATGAAAAACAATGGTCGTAAGTGTACAGCCAATGGTTTATTCGTTCGGTTCTTAAAATCGGTTAGTAATGTACAAGTATATTATCTTTGTGTTATTTTGTTCCAAATTCAAAAACAGCCAAGGGCTCCATCATTCTTATTTTTTAAAGCGACGAGCAATGTCGCCGGAGCGTCGAGCCGCGGCCGCGCGTCTATTTCGAACTGCCGATCGGCCGTTCGCCCGGTTGTTGAACTGGAAGAATTCGGCAAACACAAGCGCATTACGCGCTTCTTAATCTCGAAACGTATGACACGTACTAACGCGGCGCTCGCTAGAGAACCTTCGGAAAAATGCGACAATAACATTCAGGAAGTAGTTTTAACGTAACAAATCACATATAAATCTAGCAAATTACTCCGACCGCGTTAAACCTGCTTCTAAAAGTCTGTTTTAATAGCGGCGAAAAGTAATGATAATTAATTGTGGCAAATTTTATTATGGCATTCATAATACAAATGAGCGCACCGTGTTTTTGCGAAGTCGGACGCAAACACGCGGAGATCTGCTGCGTTGGTGTGCGTGCTTTCATCTACCTGTACGTGTGTGCGCCGTTTCTGTGTGTACGTGGAAGCGCGCGATGAAATAAAATATGTCCGGTCAACGAACCCGCGGTCGGTGCCATAAAAATCGCGATACTGGCCGAAATTCGGGCAGGGAAGAAAAAAAACGGAGCCCGGAGCGCGCTTCTAAACTCGGCTTTTTGCGTTCGAACCCTTAGGTGATTCGAATTTGGAACGTTGTTATTTAATATTTCAAATGTTACGCAAAAAAATAGTGTAATTGCTTTGTAATGTTAGAATTGAACGTCTTCATTTTATTATTTTTCATTTATTATGAATATTGAAAACAGGAAAAGGAACTTGCTAACTTACATTACATGTTACAATTTAACAAAAAATAAAGATCATATGCAGCCATCGGTCGCTAGGCTAATAAAAATTGATTGTTGGTGTATAATATTGTATAAAAAAAATCCATTTTCAAAATTGCGACAGACGACTGCTCGATTCCAAATTTAAATAAATAAAGCGTATACTTACATAGAACCGAGTCTTTTGGCCGCCGCGCGAAATTTTCCGTGACCATTTGGATTTTTCTCCGGACGGCTGCGTTTTCCCGATACGTGTCCATTTCCGGATCGCATCGCCCAGCTGATTGCCATTCAATGACCTTGCGGACACCTCCCCCTTATCCATACTATTTACAGGTCGCATGCGTTGTTATTTGACGGTCAGTTCCCGGAAGCAGCAAGCCTCCTCTTTCTGCAGGATGACGTCTCTTCCGGTCGCGTTCCAGTCGATATCCTGCGTCTGCCGCAGCACATCTTGTCAGTATATCTCAGTGGGGTCCAGGCCGACCATCTTTAATACTGGCCGGTGGGATCGAGCACTCTGTCCATATCGTGTAAGATTCTAATAGGAAAGTTCAATACAGACCGGTCCCGACTCAGTACTGGCCAGTGGGGTCGAGGGTTAGTACGTCCATGGTTAATACAGTCCGGTGGGGTCCAGGGTGAGTACATCCATGTCGTTTTCACAGGTCCGTAACACAATTCGTAACGTGCACAGTGAGCGTACGCGGCGTGCGGTCGCGCTTGTGCCTTGACTGGCTATGCGCGGTGTGACGCGGGCGCGCGTTTATATGATCGAACCGACGTATTCCAACGCCATCTGGCGGCGAGCGGAGGCACCAAGAGTTTTCCGAGCGTCAGTGTCGTTTTGTTTTCCGAAGCAATACTCTTGGAAGTGCAGTGTCTTTCGTATACGAATCTTTAGTTGACAGACACATCTTAGATTCTTTTGTTTGGTACAGTTTTTGAAGATCAGCTTAGATGTAGAGATTGATTTAAATTTAACAATTTATAGAGTCATGACGCCGAAAGAACTACTACAAAATATTGGAGAAAAATAAGGAGAGGACAAAATTTTGCGTTTGTGTACTATATCCGGGAGTTAAATTATTAAAATTCCAATCTCGCTAAGACTACGTTGTATTGGATTTTTTTATAAATTAATATAAATTTATTCTTTATTCTTAGGTGAACCGATTATTAATAAGTTTCTTTCTTTGAAAATTTAGATTTTTTACAGAAATATAAAAAATACCCTAAAAAAGAAATATAAAAAATAATATAATATGCTTTGTAAATATTTTTGTTGTATTAAAATAAAAATAAAAAGTTTGATAATATATCTACGTAGGATATTGTGTCAGTTACTATTCAAACAGAATGACTTTTACATATATGTATGTAATTTTTTTTTATGAAATTTATATGTTGGCATTTCGAAAAGTACTTGACTCATTAAAATAAACTACAATATTTTTTACATGATTTACAAATATCGCATGATATAAATATAGAAAACAGCATTCGAAGTGATATTTTTTTTTAGTTAGTAAAAAGTATTTATGATACAGACATACAAATATAATTAATAATTTTATTTGTATGTCTGTATGAAATCTAGTGAAAGTGATGCTACAAGTTATAGGGTTAATATTGTTTTATTTAGTTTGTAATATTTATTTTAATAACTAATGACAAATTTCTTTATTTTCATTTTATTGGCTGATTACTTATCCAGCTTCTTGTCTATTTCGTTCTTCTCGTCTATAAGTTCTTAATTCGAAATTTTTACATATATTATTTAAATGTACGTTTGTTACCATCGATTTTTTTTTCATCTTATTGGGTCCGGAATTCGGAATAGTCTTATAAAATTTTCAGGAAAAACAGTCCAGTAGTTTTTTCTTTTAAATGAACATAAAAAAATTGAATTTTTATATTTTTGCGCGTATCTCCTGAACCGATTTCAAAAATTCTTTTATATGATAGGGCATTCTTTGTGAATAGTCTCGTAAAGTTTTCAAAAAAATCGGTTTAGTACTTTGTTTTTTTATTTAAATAAAAATAATTTTTTTTAGGAATAGTGCTAACAGCACATGTCTCCGCAGCTTATGAACCGATTTGAAAAAATATTTTATCTGATAGATATTACACAATGGTCCTGGATAATTTTTATTAAAATCGGATTAGTATTTTAAATTTTAAATCAAAATAACGGAGAAGATATGCACTTTGAAGTCGTTCGAAGTTGATTTTTGGAATTTTATGTGAAAATACACTTGTATGCTTTTAATAAACATTTGAGACTATTTATATACCGTTTTAAAAATCAATGTTAGATCAGTTCTTATTTTTAGTGATTATAACTGGTTGGTGCACTAAGCCTTTTGCTTTTTACTAAGTCTTTTGGCTTCGACAGCACTGGTCGTGGGTCCATGGTCAAATTCAAATTTTTATATAAATTTTTTATGTACGTTCTTCGTCATTTATGAACCGATTTTGAAAATATTTTTTTTATATTGCAGAATATTCATTCACAATTTCATCTTTGTAAATATCACCATATTTTTTTTTTAAATCTTTGCATTAGTTTGTTTTTTTTTTAATAAAAATGACAAAATTAAGAAATGTTTATCTCCGCAACTTATAAACTGATTTGAAAAAGTATTTTTGTATCGGATAGAGTATACTTCCACAATGGTCATATAAAATTTTTATAAAAATCGGATTAGTTTGTTTTAAAGTCAAATCATTGAAGAAGATATGTTTCAAATATACAGTTTTAAGGCGTTTGAAGTTCGTTTTTGTAGATTTCTGTGAAAATGAACTTGTTAAAAGTTATAGTTTACTTACTGATTTAATTATATATGCTTTATGCTATTTATATTGTTAGTAGGTTTTAGATCGTGATCATAGATAAGCATTTTGTATATATTGACCTTTATTCCAATTCCCTGAACATCAAAGGACAGTCGGCTTACCTAATGATTATACAAAATTAATCTAGTTACTAAAGAAAAAAAAAGGATCTAAACTCACGATCGTAACGAAGTGAAGCGGTAATAGTATCAAGTGTAAATTACATATTTTCAAAAAAATAAATAAAAAAAAACCGGTTCAAGATAAAATTACTTATGAAATAAAAAAACTAAATGAACATCGGCCCATCTATTTAGGCACAACAATACCACAAACATACACACATAACATAAACTTTGTACACCCTTATTTTTGTGACTTGGCTAAAACTTAGACTTGTTAACAATTTGTCAGTGCCGAATAAAAGTTTTCAGAAAAAAACTCTTTTCCTATTCCTCCAAATCCTTATTCCCGACCCACCCAATAAACCTATTGAATCCAATTTTCCAGGTTGACAACGCACTTGCAACTCTCTGAATGTTTCATGTGTCTATGGGCGACGGGATCACTTAACATCAGGTGATCCGTCTGCTCGTTTGTCTTCCTTTCCATTAAAAAAATCGATTTAAATGAAGTAAAACCTCTTATTTAAACCGTGGTCTACAATATTTTTACTATTATAAAAAATACAGTCTTTTTATAATAGTAAAAATATTGGCAAATCATTTGAAATCTCACTAATATATGGTTCACGACAATGGTCGAATGCCGGAATATGAACCCTCGACCCCATAATCGGATGCGCGTATCTTTAACCATTAGGCTTTATCTTTGGAACGAAGTTCCTTATGGGGCGTTGCGGAGGGGTACCCTAGCCGCCAAAAAACGTCCGTAATGTAAGATTTATCGTATCTATAGTCTATGTATGATGGGTATACAGTGCGTAATATACTGTCTACGGGGGATGACTGTTTATTTATTTACATATTTGTTTAAACTTTTTTATTAAATAATTAATTAATTAAATAAATACAATTAATTATTGATTTAACTTAATTATTTCATTGCAAAATAATGCTTCATATAACTCTTACTGCAAGACTGTTAGAAAATTACCATCGCCGTTCACATAAAATCGACATATTAAAAAGTATGCATGGCTTTTGGGGTGGCTGGAGGGCCATGTCGACTCCTTATCCCTCCATCCTTGGATATTTCTGATCCATCCTATCAAATTTCCAACTGACAGTTCTAATTTCCTCGACTGGCAATCCACATTCAACTCAGGAAGTTGGTTTCCATGGGCGACGAGATCGCTTAGCAACAGATGAATCGTCTGGGCGTTAAGTAATTGTATAAAGAGCACAGATCAAAAACTTTAAAAATAGTATACGAGATGACTTAATATGTAGCGATCATTATTATTAAAAATAAATATTGATTCACATAATCTAAAGCTAAAAAATGATTACGCGTAAAGGTCGATGTCCGGCGGCGTGCCGGTGTGGACGACGCGCTGTACTGCCACATTTCATTCATTTATTAGGAAATTTTGGCTGAAACTAAGCCCCTAATTTTATTGCATAAACATGACGGCAATCGAGTACTGAGTTCTCTCCTTCAATATCGTTGGTGATCAACCAATCGCTTCTTAAAAGTGAACACAACTGAAACACTAAAAAATTAAACACACAGCACATACACATATTCATATATCTACAAATTCACAAAATGGTGTAGCCAATTTGTTATAGACAAACAGAATGACCAACTTTCGAACACAATGGAAATTTTCTACGAAAAAACAACAATTGAAATTTTCTCTCTAGAGAACATATTACATGCAACTTTTGTCCCCTTTATAAAGCCACTCGACGTAGAGGTACAATCACTTTAAAATAAAGATTTATAAAAGTAACGGAATAACATTTCTACTTTACTTTTTTATTTATTTATTTATTTATTAAGGCTTACCAACTAAATATATACAGGAAATTTACATAAAAAAATGTATTAAACTTTTTTTATGGAAAGGAAGACAAACGAGCAGACGGTTCATCTAATGGTAAGCGATCCTGTCGCCCATAGACACATGTAACACTCGGAAAGTTGTGAGTGCGTTGTCAAATAGAATCGGTTTATTGGATAGGATGGGATCGGGATCAAGGATTAGGAGGAGATAGCAGAGGGAAAAGAAAAGTGTAGACATGGCCATCTGGCATCCCCAAAAGTCATGCATACTTTATTTTATGACGACTTTATAAAGGGCGGTTGAGCTTTCGCGGGCGAGCGTGGCCGTAGACTTGCAGCAAAAGCTATGAAAAGATGTTATGCTCTACCTGTAAATTATCTAAATTCCATCCCCTTCTTTTACGACTGTTTAGGGTTCCGTATCCGAAGGGTAATCACAGGGACAATATTTGTAAGCCTCCGCTGTCCGTCTGTTTACCAGCAGGCTATATGACCCATTATAGGTAGATAGCTGAAAGTATCACAGAATATGCATTTCTATATTTATATATAACAAGAAACAGAAAAAAAGATACGGAACCATTTCTCTATTTATTCGATTCGCATTTCGCCAGTTTTTATTACTGAATATCCCATCCCTTATTACTTAGTAACCCTTTTTCTTCAAAGCTGTCAACGTATATAAAACGCTCTAAATACGTACATACGTCTGATCACTAACTTTTGACTCTAACGAGTTCATCTTCACAGAAAATTACTAAAACTGACTTCAAACGCCTTAAAAGTGTACTTTCTTCACCGTTATTTTCATTTTAAAAACAGACTACTGATCCGATTTTTAATACCAGAACTACGAAGATTTACCAAACACTTATTTCAACCAACCAGTCATTTTGACCAGTTTTTTTGTTTAAGTAAACAAAATAATGTATAATATTATGCTATACACAAATTTAATAAAAAT
>JAOCPS010000017.1:270705-285779 GCA_025505425.1 Graphium colonna | reverse complement strand
CAAAACAAACTACTGAACCGATATTTCTTTTTTTATTGGGCCATTTTGAAAGGATAACCTATAAGATAAAAGAAGAATTTTTAAAATCGTTTCATAAATGACGGTGATTACGCGCGAACATACATAAAAATATACCAATTGAGAACCCTATTCCTTTTTTGAAGTAGGGCAAAAGCAGATATCAATTAATTAGTAGCCACTAGTATCAGGTATTTTTAAATAATTAAATTTTAAAGAAATTAGAATGAAAGTAGTAATTCAAATAAATATAAAATACGTAAACAATGTCTGTACAAAAAAGTTCACTTGGCGGAACCCGTTTTGATGTTGTAAAGAACTTTCGTTTGTTTAGGTTTTGTTTGCGCGCGGACTTCCGAAAATTATTGAATTGATGGAAAGGAAATTTGGTACAATAATAGTTCACAGCTCTCACAGAATGGTAACGTTGTTTAATTTGAAAATTACCTAAAATTGACGTCTGCGTGTTACGTGAAACGCTTATTATGTTACAATCGAATTATGCTATTGGAACTTTATTTTACTTAGCTATATAATATGTTTTATATACTTTGGTTAAGGATATACTTTGTAATGAATACAAACCCCAGAACTACTCAGTGCCCAATTCTTCCGTAACGACAGAAAAATCGGTGTACGAGTTCCAAAAAAAAAATTGTCATCTGTTGTGATCTTTGATATATGGCGAAAGTTCCGACCTCAATATATTGGGAACGGATAAAGTCGCTGATATTTATCCCATTCATCAATGCCTCGTGATCATAACAGATTGGGGAGATTCTTTACACGAGCCCACGCAAATTACTCGCATCGGTATTCAATTAAATACACTATGCAAATGTGTTTAATGGTTAAGAATAATATATTCCAGTAGCTGATATCATATGCTCAATAAAACGGATTTTGTTTGCTTCTCAAAGGACAGTGAAATTGATTTGTGTGATGTTGTGTTTATTGTATTTTATTAAATATTGGCATTTAAACCTTAAAGTTGGAACGGCAAAGAGTGGACAGCACTGGCGGGGCGTGCGTGCGTGCGTGCGTGCGTGTGTATGTGTGCGTGTGCGTGCGTGTGTTTTTGTGTGTGTGCGTGTATTAAGTGTAGGTCTGTATGTGGTGGTCCTGTGACTTTGTAAACACGCTTACAATAAATTTGCAGTATCAAAACAATGTTTAATGCAGTATGACATATTTGGAAAGAACAATATTCGGTCACTACCCTTATCCTGTGGTTGCACATACCTTTTCGTTATTGCTAGGTACCAAAAAAACATAGAGTAGAGTATCCCTGGACAGCTACAATCGATTAATATCAGGTAAATAATATTAGCAATATTGGCTCATTGGCGCAGTGTTATCTGCAACAAAAAACGGCACTCATAGAGTGAAATGAAAGTATAAAATGCATTATGATACCTCATCTTCCAAATGTTTCTTTAGTTTCACGTTTAAATTATTCCATATGGAAACAAATGCAAAGTGAATTTTAGTATTAAAGAAAGTATTTTTTTGCCGTGAGTGAGATATTTATTGCAGAGATGGATTAAAATGCATTTCAACGCCATGTTTTGAATCGAGTAAAGTGAAACGTGAACACTTATGAAGGCAAGGTTCTCCAAACGCACAATGCTAATGCTGCCAATCCGTGTGCGAAACAATGACAAGGGCAGCGATCACGACGCCGCGGTGCGGTCGGAACGGAGCGGGAGCGAATGGTGCCGTAAAATCGTTGATTTTGAGAAGAAAATAATCTTGTTGTATAATATTGACAATATTTTGACCGACATCGCTCACACCATCACATACGCTTATTTTAGTTTGATTTTCTGTTCGTTAAATTTCGTACAATTTAAATAATATTTGTTTTAAGATGACGAATAGACATATGTTTGGCATTTTTTTTCTATCGAATAAAGTTTATCCAATTGTGTAACGGATTTTCGATGGAGCTAAGAGTAGATCTAAAATATAAGTAGTTCTTTTTTACTTTTTTATAGTATAGTATTTCAAAATAAAACCGTATACAAAATCACATTTCTGGGAGGAATGAGAAAATGTTTTAACCGGTTTAAAAACAGGAAGGGCGCGATTTTTTAAAAAACTATTGATCCGATTTGAATGCGGTTAATGCTACTGGTTTGCATATTTTTCTAGAATATTCTAAGCTATGTCTAACCAAAAATCAGACATTTAAAGATGCTCTTTTCATGTCGTTTGAAGTAGGATTAAATATTTTTTGGATACATGTTTTCATTTACTACTTTGTTATTATTTTCGTATCTACAGCTAATACAAAAACAATTATTGTTTAATTCTCTAAAACAATATAGAACTACTATCTAGTTCTAAATGTCATCTTTTTTTTATGTAAAGGACGATTAACGAGTATACCATTTACCGTAAAAAACATTGAACAAATAATACGATTTTCATTTTATTTTAAGAATATTAAAACAAGATTTGTTTCAAAATTGTACTATAAATTTTTTTTTATGGAAAGGAAAACAAATGAGCAGACGGGTCACCTGATTTGAAGTGATCCCGTCGCTTCAAGACACACAACATCCGGAGAGCGTGTACGTTGTCAACCTGAGAAATTGGAAAAAACAGGTCCATTAGATTCGGGTTGAGAAAATTTTAAGGATTTGTTGGAGAAAAGATTGGGAAAAGAAGAGGGAAGGAATGGTAATGGCAACCCGGAAAACATGCATACTTTATTTATGCCGACTTTGGTTTACTTTGTATATCATAAAAAAGCTTGTATTTCTCTTATGGCACGTCAATTTCAAATTCCTATTGAAGCAGCAATTTGGCAGCCAGTCTGAAAGCATCTGGCTAGAAATGCCGTCGTAAAATCTAGACATTCAGCGTAGGCAACGCGAGATGGCTGGCGATAGGTGGCTTTATAGCTTGAATGACAATGCGACCTCGAACGAAAGTACTTTTACTATACATGCGTGACCAGGGTATGCCATCGGGCACAGGTTAATAATCAACAGAGGTGTCTTTAATATTATTTTGCGCGATTTAATGTACGCAGCATTTTATAACATGAAATAATTAAAGGTTTTCTTTTATTTTTTGTACCCAGTTTTGTTTATTAACATTTTAAATTTATTTTAAGACGTTTTCGATCCTTTACTTGGCCGTGATCAGACCATGTGTAATATTAGCATAATTAAAAGAAATTAAATTTTTTTTTTACAAAATGATGAAATGTTTTACGGGCATCATTTAACTTAAATGTAATATTCAATAAATATTTACATCGTCCTAAATTTATATAATAATTAAAATTTTTATAACATTAGCTGATCTTAAAGCTGAAATTAAATCCTCGTGTTTTTTTTTAATTTCTAAAATCTATTTTTTTTATGGAAAGGAAGACAAACGAGCAGACGGTTCACCTGATGGTAAGTGATCCCGTCATTCATGGGCACACGCAACATGTTGTATTTTACGAATACACTAACAAAATAATTGATACAGATTTCTCTATCAAAAATCATTAACCAACATTCCACGCTTTGCTTAGTGAATTATTACTTATATTAAACAATAATATAGACAAATAAATATATATTTAAATAAAGAAAACACATTTTAAGGTTTATTTTTCCATATATTATATATTTTATCAACTCCATTTTTATCTGTATCTAACCCAAATAAACATATAGGATAGTTGATCTTCCAAAAGATTTTCCAAGATTGAATTCACGGCCTAGTATTTTATTAAATTAAAATTTAAAAAATTCTTAATTGCTCAAGTGTATGCACATTTATTCATTAAAGAAATTTCAAAAATTTAATTATACTGAGTTTTTATTCAACTTATTCCGTTTCAAATGCTTAATTATGTAGATTAACACCATTTTTGTTAAAGCGAAAGTAGATGATGTTTGTACGACGTTTTTTAAAGACAATTATTTAGTTTAACGGGTAACTAAGAAAAGTAAAAACATAAGAAAGTTTTCTTAAGAAATAAGAGGCGAATTTAAATATCAAAAACGATAACATATAACAATTAATAATATATAAAATAACGCATCTACCACAGGGGTGTTCAGAGGAATTGTTCGGATTAATACCCCCGGCACAGTTTGTTTATCGTACGATGCTATAATCCAATAAATACCATCGATACCACCTCGATGTTTGACAGTCCACCACAGTGCGTTTTCGTCGTCATTTTTAGCCACGCACGACACCCTTGTGGAATCAATTGTCGCCAGCGGTATTTCCGAACCGACAAGAAAAAGCATATTCCTACCTTAAAGGCCGGCAACGCTCTTGTAACTCGTCCGGTGTTGCGGGAGTCCATATGGGCGGCGGTAAACTTACCATCAGCCGCTTGCTCGTTTGCCTCCTTCTCCATAGAATAAACAAACAAACAATAAATATCAAGATGATGTGAAGACAAAAATGTACAAATTACACACCGTGAATTTAAAAGAACAATGCCTATTTTTATATGGCATACCGTGCCAAGTTGCATCGAGTCCAAATATTTTGTATTGAGAATAGACTCAATATATTAACTGCCACAGAAGTTCTTTTCGTAAACAAACCTGGGTTTCGGGGATATATGATAAAATCGAAAAATCGATTCATCATAAAACAGTTTCTATTGCATTCTACATCCCTATGACCGATTGTGTAAACGTCATGTAAATAAAAAAGTAAAACAATATTCATACTTTAATTTAATAAAATATTCATACTTTTATAATTTAAATTAAATTAAAAATCAAATCCCTCACTGTTTAAAAATCAAATCCGTAAATCGTAATATCGTAGGAAATTATGGAAATAAATACTATATGAATTTAATCTTGATGCGTGATACTTTTTGATGCCACTTTTGAGCATTATCCTTTCTGTATTTTATTTGAAATAAATATTTTCAAAAACTGTTTAGGACATCCGATATCTTAAATGGGGTGCCCGGTACCCCCGACTACGTTAGAAGAACTAAGAACGAAAAAGAAATATATAAACATCAATATAAACATACAATGCATTTATAAAATGTTTTATGTTATTCAGTTTAACATTTTAAAACAATCACATCCTGTATATATTTGGTAACATGTGATGAAATTTTTTTTTAGCTTTTTCAATATAAAAAAATTCTTTTAATTTAAATAAAATAATCTACACTTATTGTTTCGTCAGGGAACACATCCATCTTAACAAACTTTCTTATTATCTTATACGTAGAATAAAATTGGATAAAAGTTTGACAGATGAACTCCCGCCATTTTCTATAAATGGAGGAAAGATTTTATAACCCAATAGTACCAACATTGATACACGTGCCAACCAACAGTCGAAAGTTTAATAGCTCGAGAAGATGGCTATAAAATCTGTTAATGGCAACCCACAAAGGCCTATATAGATAACAATAAAATTTACAGCCTTTTTCTTATCCGCCATTGACATTAGCAATTTTTATTTTCTCCTCTCAAAGTTCTGCATAGATTAAAATAAAAATTTTAAACGTTGTTCATAACTTTTTTATTTTTTTTAATAATTTAATTTAATAAGTCCATTTTTACTGGTGTTGTAATGTGAGAAACGTGAAAGAATGCCTGCTGGTAATATCGTTACTCAAGTACGGATAAATAGATGAAATTTGACAAACAGTTAATATGCTGTAAACCCTACGACTGGCGAGTGAGAATCATATATAATGAATAAATGTAATATTTAAAGCAAACATTAATTGACCACTGAATAAAGTTAATCGAAAGTTGGGTAATTATTTACGAAAGCCATGGTCATCCTCGCAGACACAACGCGTTTTCGGGGCAATGAACTGCGCCAGCTGGCCATTTTTTCACCTTCATATATCTATTATAGTTTCATTGTGAGTGACACTATCTTCTTATACCACCATCAACACCACTTTATCATGTCTATAATCAAATCTTACAACTTAATTTTAACCTTATTTACAGTTTCTGATTTAGCTAAAGTTTTTTTACATATGTTATTGGGATGACAATTCAATATTACTATGGAATCAACCTGCTCATGATAATGAAACCAAAAGGTAGCCATATTGTCTTGAAACTCGATAAACTATTTGTGTTCTCTGTTCTTAAAAAGGAAGAGTTGATAAAGCATATTTTCATTTAATTTTTTATACAATAAACGTAATAACATATAAATCGTCGTCTATATAAAAGCTCCTCTCGTATTTTTTCCCTAAAAATTATGCACAGTCTGAGTAAGTAAAGTCGTGAGGAAGTTTCGTAAGTTCAACAGAAGTTTCAGAAATATTTTTCATGTCGTTTGGCTCACATATTGATATAAGTATGTTTATATTGAATTGCATATATTTTTAGAGAAAGATAATAATATTAATTAGTGTTTTACAATGTCCATTATGTATAGATATGTTGAATAGTTTATATATAAGGCTGTCTCTAACATGTATTGTTGGTCTGCATCCTGCATTAGCAGTTGGCGCGGTGCCCGCGGGCGGACGCGGGGCCCGCCGCCTTAGTCCACTGCACCATTGACCTGCCCCACGTAGGGTAACTATGATACCCTAGTACTTTCCACCTGGCCTTAAACTCTTACTTCTAAAATTTGGTAACTAACGTAATTATAAACTGGGTTACTTCTACGTAACAATGATGCATATACTTTCTGGCTGACCTTAAATTCTGTCAGTTCAAAAATATAAGTAACCAATGTAAACTAGGGCTACTTCTATGTAAATATGATGCCATAGTACTTTCCGGTTATAAATACCAATCTAAAACTAGGGCTATTTCTATGTACTGTGATGCCCTAGTACTTTTCAGGTTAACCTTAAATTCTGTCATTTCAATAAATAATATGGTAGGCAATGTTAATAAACTAGGGCTACTTCTATGTAACTATGATGTCCTAGTACTTTCCGGCTTACCTTAAATTCTCTCATCCCGGAAATATGATTAAATATTGTTAAATAGGGTTACTTATTTGTAACTATGATGCCCTAGTACTCTGACCTTAAACTCTCTATTAACTAAGTTCAGTACTCAAACTCTTTAAAAAGTATTTTTTTGTGGATCGGCATGGCAAACGAGCAGACGGTTCTCCTGATGTTGATGACGGATTACCGGTCGCTCACAACATCCGCAGAGTTGCGTGCGCGTTGTCAATCTGGAAAAATTATTGGTAAACATGTTCATTGGATTATGACGTGTCAGGTATATATTGGGGATTTGGAGGTGAAAGTAGTTGGAGAAGGCTTTGTGTAGATGCCGAAAAATGGAGCAAGAGCTGTGAAAAATGTATCACCATCACCTCAAAACAAAAATTACAATTTTTTTACCTTTATTTAAATATCTGAGAAAATGCTAATACGACTTCTAATGATACACAAATTTTAGTTTGATTGAGGGATGGTTTCGAGAGTAATCTCGGAACATATATAACATACTAACATACATATATATGTATGTATGTACATACAAACATAAGATGTAGTAACCTTACTGACTTCGCTCGCTCGCTCAAAAATATGCAATCGACGTGTAAACTGCTTCGACTTCTATGTAGCTCTAGTACTTTTCATCTGACCATAAACTTACTTCAAAAATGTAACTGACGTAATTTGTATTTTATATGTAAATTATTAATTGATCATAACCAACTTTGTCATGATATCTTAAAAACATTCTTAATCCAAAAACATCTGCCAAATTACAGACATAAGTTAATTTTTCTTTGGGATCGTTTGAGTACTTTCGTCATCAATGATGGACAATAAAAATCCAATAACACCAGGAATATAATTTCCTTCTTGAAATTTACAATAATCAGACCTTAATTTATAAACTAATCATGCTTTTAATCAACAATTTATAAAAAATATATCTAAGTACGTACGTATTGCAAGTTACTTTTAATTTTTTGTTAGCTTCACCACGCAGAGATTCGGAAACCTTAAATTCTTCGATTTACTGGTCACCTGCACATTTTCTGTTATGTTCGAAAGTTTGTTGCAAAGAGGTGGTACCGTGTTATATATATAGAATGAGATCCTCATCAATGCTATTGCCCTGGTACTTTTTTGTTTGAGTTCATGAAGGTTAAGTTTAATTAAAAATAAAGTAAACAAATAACAAGGACAACGATATAAAAGTGATAATATTGAGCTATAAGTAATCTATAGCTAAAACATTTAAGTAACAGAAGGATTTTTCGTTCTATATATTTTACATATTTGTCAAAAATTAAGTTAAATTTTTGCCTAAAAACCTTAAATTGATTTTATAATTTTTTTTCTAAATCTTAGACCTTAGAATTTAGATTTGTGATTTTTTAAGTGAACATGGCTTTGTTAAACTAAGAACTAAATATTTATCTAAACCTACTCACATCATGTATATTTTAAGCTTAACTTCATTTTGCATTTATAACTTATACAAATACACTTATTCCTTTTTCTGATATCCTTATTTACCCAACAAATATATTTGCCTGTCACTTTTAATACTTTAAGACGTTATTAGTGGGGATAATTAAGGAAGAAAAAAATTATTATTTAAAGTTATAACTATAGCACTGAGTAATCGTAATCTAAAGTAAAAAAAAAATAATAATGTAATTCCCATCAGAGCAGACAAGCCGTGGCCGGAGTGATATGGAAGGCGGAGGGGGGCGGGGGGGGGTTGACGGGCTCGCGCCTACCAACAGATCACAGCTTTATTCCGCCGTCACTTTCTGCCACGCTCGACACCTTTGTGGAATTAACTGTCGCCAGCGGTATTTCCGGACCGATACGACTTAGGGACCTTCAAGAAGAGAGCCTATTCCTACTTCAAAGGCTGGCAACGCTCTTGCAACTCTTCTGGTATTGCGGGAGTCCATGGGCGGCGGTGACCTCTTTCCATCAGGTGAGCCGCTTGCTCGTTTGCCTCCCTCTATCTAAACAAAAAAAGAATATTCCTAGAAGTAAAGTGGAAGGCAAGTTCTGCAGAGAAATAAATTTAGGAATTGCCTACGATTCGTGATAATACTTTAAAGTCAATTTCAACTTTAAAACCATATCATAAAGTTCAAGTCTTAGTGGAGATGTCCAGGGACGGCAAAACAATTGAGTACCGTTAGTTTTGTAAACATATAGATCCACATTTGAACCTTTTTCATAAAATTCTGCAATATCCATGCTACCTGCTTTTACGTAGTTTTTGGATGAATATTATATTTAAATTTTTATTATGAGAATTGTCAACAAACTTTACAGCAGTACGAAGTTCGCCAGGTCAACTAGTATCAAAAAAATAAAATATAGTTTTTTTTTTATTAAATGGATACATAATTATTGCTGAGCTATAGCTCAGTCCCGGACCGTTCGCCTTCAATTCTGTTTACTCGAGGCGAACCTGAGTTCGATCCCAGGTGCCGGCACCAATGAAATTGTCAATTTCTAATTGTAATTTTAAGTGCTGATTTACCATGTGCTTTTCGGTGAAGGAAAACATTGTGAGGAAACCTGCATATCTAAGAAATATTATTTATAAGATACGTTAAGATACGTCGGGCCGCGTGGTGTACTATGCCCTATTCCCTCTGTCTAGAGGAAGCCTTTGCCCAGCAGTGGTATAATTAAAAAATAGGCTTACTTTACTTTACTTTACTATATTGCAGTTTATTATTGTACGTAACACACAAAACTATACAGATAAAAATACGTTATGTAAGTTTTGATGACATAATACATTAAAATACAATATTATTTTATGATATTATTCTATATTCGGTTTCCGATGATAACACTGGACCCGAGTGCGTACTTGAACATTATCTTTAAGGCATTTTAAATGAGAACATTACCACAGTAAACTTTAACGCCAGCCGCACACATGCGGTTTGTTGTCAACAGAAATTTATAAAAGTAGAGAGGATTGCGTACAAAAAACGATCCTGTTACACGGGAAGCAACCGAACGTGTGCGCCTTGTGGAACATTTTGTATGCAACCAGTACATTCAGTTTCCCGGATCCGCCATTTTGTCTGAAACCGTATAATCGGAATCCGTGTGTGTGCGGTCGGCCTAAAGCGGTAATAAGTCTCTATATAGGGTTACTAGTGAGTCAATTTTAATACTCGAGGACTTTGTATCTGGGAATCATATTTTTTTTATAGAGTGGAAGACAAATGAGCAGACGGTTCACCTGATGGGAGCGATCCCGTCGTGACACGTAAAATCTGGAGAGTTGCGAGTGCGTTGCCAACCTGTAAAACTGGATAGAATAGGTTTAATGGATAGGATGGATCGTGATTGAGGCTTTGGAGGGGAAAAGGGTGGGAAAAGAAAAGCGTAGAAATGACCTTCCGGCATCCCCGAAAGTCATGCATGCTTTATTTTATGCCGACTTTATAAACAGCGTTGGTACTTCCCCGGCGGCTGCGGCCGTAAAAGCGTAAATATATGACGAATAAAAGTAATGTTAAAAATAAAAATTAATTGAAAACTAAATAAATTTAGTCCAAAGTTGAATAATTAATTACCGAACTCATGTTTATACTAGCGAACATGGCGCGGCTGGAGTGAGGCGAAAGGTGTGTATGTGTGTGTGGGAGGATACTCCCCGTACTATCGACGACTTGTAGTGTGTGTACTGACGATTAGGGGATGCGCCAATCCGCTTCATTTATTGGAAAGTTTGGTCGGAAGCTAGACCCCTTTGACTAAACGACTTTCCAAAATATTTGTCTATTTCATTCAACTACTTAATATTAGGCAAAATAAGCTTGCAGTTTGTGAACACACTATAAAAGGATCCAACCATTACATCAGATTAGATAGCCAAAACATCCTCGCAAAAGAACATCGATTCCTGCCAAGGATGATTCGCGAGGATACTAAAATTAAAAAAAAACATCGTAATTTCAACAGAGAGGATGGTTGAATGCTACCATCTGCTTGGGATCCAATTATAAATAAAATCAAATAAGGAAATAAGCACCACACTGCAAGACCTAAAGATACCACAAGTAGTTACTGCATAGAACAGACTAAAAATTAATATTAAAGCTGACGGTATGCAGGATTGACAAGTGACACCAAGACATCAAACAACTCAGTCCTACCCGTGACAATGAACGTTGTAAAGGGTTCGAAACGTCGGGCGATAAAATAAATAATAAACTGTCACAAAATCCGTAAAATTATTCATTTTAAAATGTCGAATATTCGCGTAAGTGTTTGAAATAATATTGTGAACCATTATGGACTGGAAATCGCAAATAAAATAGATACGCCTGCTTAAATATTGCGAAACAATATTAATTTTTGATAATATTTTTATTCTTATTAAAATATTTAAAGCCACTCACCGATCACCCTGTATATGCTTTACGATCCCATTATTAAAGTTTTACAATAACTATAATTTATATGACACTTGATACGGTTCCATCTAATCATAAGCAATTTTTATCATCACCACAAGCTAGTCCCTGTGGTTTTATCCGCGTTAATTTTCATTGCAACATTGTTCATTGATGCTCCGCTCCTATCAACCATAGCGTGATGTTATATCGCCTAAAGCCTTCCTCGGTAAATAAGCTATCCAATACTAAAAGCATTTTTCAATTCGGTCCAGTAGTTCCTGAGATTACCTCGTACAAACAAACACACTCTTCACTTTCATAATATTACTATCTGCTCCAAGCGATTCCACCCGCGAGAATTTGAGATTTTTGTTACTATTTTCTATACTACTCCACTCCTATTGATCATAGCGTGATGTAATATAGCCTAAAGCCTTCCTCGATAAATGGGCTATCCAACACCAAAATAACTTTTCAATTCGGACAAGTAGTTCCCGAGATTACCGCGTTCAAACAAGCACTCATCAGTTATATAATATTAATATATATTTTACAATCCCCGTCATTCAAGTTTATATATGTATATATATAATAACTGTAATTTATATGACACTACATCTAATCTGACGCAATTTTTATCATTATCATTATTAAATGAATTCCTTTTTATAACGCAATAAAAATGAATTAGTTTAATTGTCTTTTGATAAAATTAGATGCGGTAAAACGTGCCAAGTCTTACAATTATACAAATATTGTAATAACATATGTTTCTTTAGCGATTGTTTTAATATAAACATATTAATAACATAATTATATATTGCTAATAATATTTATGTAATGTTATATAAACATATTATGTATTAAAAGCAGTTATGGAATCTAATAAAGTTTCAAACAATTTTACGAATTTTATTACGGTTTATTTAAAATCTTATCAGCCGATGTTTCGAACCCTTACAGCGTTCATGGTCACGGGTAGGACTGTGGTGTTTGATGTCCTGGTGTCACTTGTCAATCCTGCATACCGTCAGCTTGAATAATAATTTTTAGTCCAGTCTACGAAGTAACTACTTCGTAGCCCAATCATTACATCACATTTGACAGACCGAAAATCCTCGCAAAAGAACACCGATTCCTGCCAAGGACGATTCGTTAGGCTATTGAAATTAAAAAACATCCAAATTTCTATAGACAGGATGGTTGGATACTACCATCTGCTTGGGATACAATTATCAAAAAAAATCAACTCAAGAAATAAGCACAACACTGCAAGACCTCAAGATACTATAAATAGCTACTGCGTAGAGCAGATTAAAAAGAAACGTTGGGTGACAAAATTAAAAAAAAACCGCGATAAAATCCGTAAAGTTGTTTAATTTAAAATGTCTAATGTTTGCGTAAGTCTCAGAAACAATAATAATAACAGTTGTAGACTCTTATTTTGGTTATTCTGCTGATTAACATGGATGCTAAAATATTGTGGACGCTGCTGCGCTTTGCAGCGTCCAACTGGAGTGTATCCTATTGGACGCCATCCAGTTGGACGTTCAGCTTCAAAGTGTCAATTTCGATTGGAGGAAAAGAAAGCTCCTGACCGAATTACGGCCTCGGCGGCCAATCTAATCTAAGATTAGCCAACAAAGATGTACTCTCTGTTCCTTTACTGACATAGCCCGATGGCACGGATATCCGACACGACCGGAGAAAGATCAGGCGCAGGACCGACTTTTTACATGCCCATCCGACGAATGGATCATCTTTTCATTCAGGCAACCTGGTGATCACCCCGCATTACCTTTATCCAACCAAGAAACACAACACAAAGTTATTCGTCCCCTGCGGGATTCAAACCCACGACCTCCGTTTTACAAAGCTAGGGCCTATACCACTAGGCTACGGAGGCGAAAGCAGTGCAGGACTGAAAGAATGGCCAAATTTAGTGTCGGAATCAAAGATCCACTTTGGGTCACTGAGCCAGCGTAAATATAGTGCCAGTCAACAAAGAATGTGTATATGTACTTATTGACAGATCTTTGACAGCTCGATGTCAAAGTCGTGCACAATCTTAGTTGAATATCATAGTAAGTAATACGAGTTCGTCAAGCCGTTCCAAGCAACCGATTTGCTTATTTTTAATTGGCTCAGATTTGTCATCCAGCTTGGCAGTCATTCAAACTTGACAACAGTATAAAACAGCTAGTCTACAATATAAAAATTAATCGATGAATGTTTTGCTAAGCGCAAATCTGTAGAAGAATTGAACAGATTTCGCTAATTTTTTTTAATATTCGCATGGATGGTTCTTACGCAGAGAAAAATTTATAAAAAAAAATTAAATATTTACTTTATAGTATCTGATAAACAGCGTATATTTAACTTAAATTAATTAAGATGGAAGGGAGCTAGGTCCCAACATATCAGCGCAGGTCAACTCTTATCATGGTAACAGTATTTTTAATCTGTTTAGTCTATCATTAATATAAAATATATATTGGCTATGTCGTATTGATTTGTTAGCTATATATTTTAAAAGAATAACCACCAGTTTTTAACCGACTGCTAAAAAGGAGGATGGTTCTCAAATCGAATGTTTCCTTTTGATGTATGTTCGCGCATATCTCCGTCATTTATGAACCGATTTTGAAAATTCTTTTTTTATCATATAGGGTATAGGTTCTTCGGGAATGGTCCCATAGATTTTCAGAAAAATCGGTTCAATAGTTTTTCTTTTAAATCTTTTAACAACATTGATTTTATGTGTGTTTGCCTGTCCATCATTTATAAACAAATTTTAAAAATTCTTTATTTATATGATAGAGCATCCTTCGTAGATATGGCTGCCATCCGTCCGGATTTCCCCGGATTTGTCCTAGTTTGGAAGACGTCCGGGGAGCGTCCGGGCGGGGCATAAATTGTAAACTACAATAAAAGTCTGGATTTTCGATCAGATCCGTTTCCATAATTTAGGTAAATAAAAACTATGAATTAGGTTGGTATTTTATATAGGTATATCAAATACAAAATATATTTTAATCAAGACGTAAGTGAATGAAAAAGTATTGAAATGCCATTTGTATTGAAAAGCTCCTAAAATCCGGGGAACTTACACTTTTGGCCTGAGGGGCAGGTTTCAGAGATGGCAGCCCTATTCGTAGATAGACGTCCCATAAAATTTTCAAAAAAGTGTTTTAAATAAAAACAATTGTGTTTTAAATAAAAATAATCTACGCACATATCTCCCCAATTTATGAACTGATTTGGAAAACTATTTTTTAGTCGATAGGCTACACTTCCACAATGGTCCTACAATTTTTTATTAAAACCGGATTAGTGGTTTGTTTTTTAAATCAAAATAACGGGGAAGACTTAACTTTTAAGACGTTTTTCGTAATTTTCTGCAAAAATAAACTTTTATATTACAATAGCTTCTTGATTTTTGCACCTTTTGTAATAAACGCCAAACATATTATATAGTTTAAAACTTATATTTATGCTGTATTATAAACAAAATACCTATGGCGTATTAAACATATCCTACATCCTTTAAACATGACTTTAGCTAGTTAAACAGTACTTTTATAATACGATAAAAACCAAAAGGTGGTAGAGCATAACATCCTTTCACAGCTTTTCCTGCACTTTTACGGCCACGCTCGTCCGGGGAAGTACCACCGCCCTTTGTAAAGTCGGCATAAAATAAAGTATGCATG
>JAOCPS010000017.1:248441-261627 GCA_025505425.1 Graphium colonna | reverse complement strand
AAAAATCTATTTTTATATGGCAAACCGCACCGATTTGCATTAAGTTAAAACAATTAATTTGGAGACTAGACTTATTATATCAACTCCTACAGAAGCTGTATTCGTCAAGAAGACGAGGGTTTTGAAGATTTTCATAAATTCAAGTTCGTTTAAATACTGTTTTTATTCACAAAGACATAAGTTTAAAATTCAGATAGGATTTAAAAAGACTGTGTAATTTAACAAGATATATATATATGTATATGGAACTGGTGAAAGAAAATAATATTGTTATTATTTATGATGTAGAAAATAAGCCTCAGAAAAATATTTTGTTAAATTATATGAGTTCTATATATTTTATTAAATTATTTTAAAAACAGCCAGTTTTCGTTTATCAATTTCATGCCATTTCTGTGTTTAAGCTTTTACGTTTTGTGTGTTTCGTTTTTAGTTATCGGTAGTTGTTAAGTCTATTTAAATATTAATTTTTTTATACGTTTTACCTTACCCCTTATTTTCAAAAGACAATGCCAATTTTAAATGGCATACCTTACCAAGTTGCAACGGCAATAAATATTTTTTAGAGACTAGATTTATTATATTAACTCCTAAGAAGATCGTTTCGTAAAGAAAATTCGGGTTTCGGAGATATTTGATAAAATTGTATGATTGATTTATCAAAAATAGTTTCTATTGCATTCTACATCTCAATGACAGATTGTGTGTCATAAAGCTAAAGCAAAATTCATACTTTTATGCTTTAAATTATGTTCCCTGTTTCAAACTAAAATCCATGAAGTATAATATCGTAAGAAATTATGAAAATAATTACTGCATAATTTTGATCTCGATGCATGAGAATTTTTAACTACCATTTTTGGGCATTGTCCCTTTACCCTTTCTGGTTTCTTGTAAGCATATATTGCATGAAAATTCAATATTATGATCACTTAAAGCTGATCTGATGATGGAGGTGAAAAGTAGCCATAGAAAGCTAAACTCTCTTATTAAAAGCCGCAAACCTATCGAGTTTGGGCTTGTTTGATTCGTCTTAAAATCACTTTTTTTATCGAAAAGAGAACAAACGAGCCGACGGTTCACCTGATGTTAAGTGTTCCCGTCGCCCATGAACACACGCAACAGAGAGTCGCAAGTGCGTTGTCAACCTGAAAAATAGTACAGAATAGGTTTATTGGATAGGTTGAGGGGATTTGGAGGGGATAGGAGTGGAAAATGAAAAGGGTATACATCCGGCATCCGCAAAAATCATGCATACTTTATTTTACGCCTACTTTATAAAGGGCGCCGTTACTTCCCCAAGCGCGCGTAGAAGTGCAGCAAAAGCTGTGAAAGGACGTTATGCTCTACCACCTGTAAAAGCACTATATGCCTATAGAAGTTCGTTTGAAAAAAATCATTTTATTTGATTTTCTTTCTTCACAACGATGCTTGCATCACCCATTAACGAATGCTCATTCAATCTGCGCGCTTTGTTTTCAGGCGCAAGACGATAAACCCATCTGACGGGGGACTGACCCCATAACACATTTACGACCCAAGTTCCCGCGTCTTAAATCATTTTTAATGCACTGCCACTTATCTCAGACACCTGCTAAAGCAGAGATGAAGAATTCAAAAATAGAATTGGATTGAGATCTTGTTAAACGTCTTGAGACGAAAAAAATTTTTTTAGGCGAAAAAGGCATCAGATTTTGTCCACAGGTTTGCTTGATCTGCATATAGAGCTACATGATAGAGCATAACATCCCTTCACAGCTTTTGCTGCACTTCTATGGCCACGCCCGCCCAGGGAAGTACCACCGCCCTTTATAAAGTCGACATAAAATAAAGTATGCACAACTTTTAGGGATGACGGATGGCCGTGTCTACCCTTTTCTTTTCCCACTCCTATCTCCCCTAAATCTTTAATCCCGACCCATCCTATACAATAAACCTATTCTATCCAACTTATCAGGTTGACAACGCACTTGCAACTCTCCGGCGCGTGTCCATGGGCGACGGGATCACTTAACAACGTCTAAATAACGTCGTATTTCAATTTGTCCATAAGTATTTAACAAGTTTATTTTCACAAAAAATTACAAAAACTGACTTCAAATGCCTTTCAAGGTACACTTTGTACCTCGAAATATATCTTCTATGTCATTTTGTATTTAAAATAAACTACTAATCCGATTTTTATAAAAAAAAAATTGTAGGACCAGTGTGAAAGTATACCCTATGAGATAAAAAACATTTTTTCAAATCAGAACATTTCAAAATTTTGTTATTTTTATTTGAAAAACAAACTAATGAACCGATTACATGAAATTAATTTTGTTATTTTGATTTAAAAGAATAACTGCTGATCCAATTTTTCTGAAAATTTTATGAGACTATTCCGAAAGACTACCCTGTAAGATAAAGAAAGAATTTTTAAAATCGGTTCATAATTGGCGGAGATATACGTGAACGTACATAAAAAAATTACATTCGAATTGAGACACTTCCTCCTTTTTTGAAGTCGATTAAAATTACTTTGTTATTATTCTACTGTATATGACAACACCAATGTATGCTTTGGATTTAAATAAACACTATTTTTCACCTATTCTGTTATTGATCTCATTGAGAATATTGACAAATATTACCATTTTAAGGTGTTCCTAAAATAACTCGGAAGAAATGTTTCTATTTTAGGATATTTAATTATCTTTCTATCATTTTTCAATTCAAAATTCAAATTCAGAGTTGTTTCATAGTAATATTTGAATCATGTTAAAATGATGACTCTAGCTAATGCATAATTTTATAGGTAGCAGAGCATAACATCTTTTCACAGCTTTTGCCGCCCTTTATAAAGTCGGCATAAAATAAAGTATCCATGACTTTTGGGGATCACGGAGGACCATGTCTCCCCTTTTCTTTTCCCACTCCTTTAATCCAATCCATCCAATAAACCTATTCCATCCAATATCCAAGATTGACAACGCACTCGCGATTCTCCGGATGTTGGGTTTGTCTAAGGGCGACGGGATCGGGTGAACCGTCTACTAGTTTTTCCTTTCCATAAAGAAAGCTTAATTTAGCCCTGTCTATTCACTCCAATTAAGTAAGCCCACATCAATGATGCCGCGAACAAAAACACATCTATTAAAAAAAAATAAACACGGAACTGCAATTTCAATGCAAACTAAAATTTTCGCGACACTACAATTAAAACAAACTATACATAGACATGATAACGTGAAAGTAGTCTGTACGTAACGCGAAGTCTTCCATACGTATTTCTAGACGCCATACTTACAATGCTGGCAACGTACAGGCCGAAAACTAAGGGGGGTCGTTGACCCGGGCACCCCTATTTGGAGTAATCAGTTTTGAATTTGCCACGTACGCCCGACGCATCCGAATTGCCTGCATTTGCTTCTCATCTTTGGTCCCGACTTGACGTATCATCACGGTTGGACAAACGACTGATATCCACCGAAACGGCTGGATCAACGATGATCAAAAGTTGTATATGTGCAGCCCTGGATTTACACTAGGGGCACTAGGGTGGCAAAATTATTTTTTTTGTGTGCCAGATGGTCATTCTTACCTTTTTCTTTTGTCAACCCTTCGTCTTAATAAATATTATTAATCTAAATTCTTAATACGTTTTTGGGTCAGATCAGGTCTTATCCAATAAACCTGTTCTATGTAATTTAAATAATAATAATAAAGTCGTATACAATCCGTTGAATGACGGATTTGGGTATTTTCACAAATAGATAGATAGAACAAATATTATCTTTAGATCTTTTAAATATATGCACGAAAAAGCATAATTAATAAACTAGTGGTAACGGGGCGGCATGTTTCTAGTGCCAAGGGGCGGCACTAGGGTTAAATCCGGCCCTGTATGCGTTCTCATCCCCAGACTAAAATCTCGGGCAGCAACGAATTTTTTATAAAAAAGCTGACAAACGAGCGGCTCACTTTATTTTAAGATTAACTCCTGTCTCAAGGCTGAGATGGATAAGCAAATCCTTTATGGGGCAATGTATACGCTTCTGCAACAGACTCCCAGAAAACGTTTAAGGCGAGGTTCTCCAAGCGCAAAATGCTAATGCTGCCAACCCGTGTGCGAAAGAAAGAACTGTCCTCAAACGCACCGCAATGACAAGGACAGCGATGGCGACGCCGCGATGCGGTCGGAACGGAGCGTGAGCGAATGGTGACGTAAAATCGTTGATTTTGAGAAAAAATAATCTTATCTGACTCCCTAAACACTACAGGAGTAATAAAAGCGTTGCGTTGCCTTTGAGATAAGAGTACTCTGTTTTCTCGTAGGTCCCTAATTCGTATTGGTCTGGACTCCACTGACGACAATTGATCTCGAACATGTACCTACAGTTTTCACGACATTTTACTATTACTATGCCGACCCCATTAATAGGGCAAGATTTCATCTGCAGAATTCACTTGTATATTGATATATAGCATGACTGGTGGGTCACGTTCAAAATTCTAGGTCGTTATATATGGGGATCATATATGAAGAATAAAAATATTATTACAAATAAATATTGATTTATAACGGAGTAAACATAAAGTAAAAAAAAATATTGCTCAATTCATATTCACCCTAGCGGACACGTCGGCGTCCGGCGACGGCGGAGTGGCAGAAGTCAATGACCTGCGCCGTGATCAGCTGTGCATGCTATGGTAGTACCGCCACACTTCATTAATTAATCGGAAAATTTCGGCTAAAACTATGCCCCCAATTTTATTACATAAATATGATGGCAATTGAGTACCGAGTGATCTCCTTTAATATCGAACGTGACTCACCAATCATCCTTTTTTTATGGAAAGAAAGATAAACGAGCAGACTGTTCACCTGATGGTAAGCGATCCCGTCGCCCATAGACAAACACAACATCCGGAGAGATGCGAGTGCATTGTCACCCTGGCAGATCGAACATAACAGGTTTATTGGATGGGATAGGGTCGGGATTAAGGATTTGGAGAAGATATAATTATATTCCATATATTAATGCTCTATAAATCTGAAAATAAAGAACCCCTATCTGATTGGAATCAGTAATAATGTTTCTATATTTCTGTAGCTAAAATAAAGACTATCAGACTTCTAGAAATAGATCCAACGTTTGACAGAACTCCCGTGCCATAATATAATTATCGAACGAACAGCAAGAAACATATAAAAACTTTAAAAAAAAGTAAACCTAGACACAGGAATGACATAAAGAAACTCCCAAGAACAAAAATAAAACAAAATGGTTGACACATTCACAAATCATATCCTTAAATCTTCATATAAAGCACGTACTTTAAATTTCGTCTTCGCTTTCTAAAGCCAAAATATTTCATATGCAATAACAATTTATTGCGAAATATCCAAGGACGCCATGTGAATGAATAATTTAAATTAAGAATTCAAATCTCGAAGGAATAAAATGGACAAAATATTGCGCGTTCGACTTGCGCACTTCGATTGCTTTATTGTCATCTCATTTTGCGGAGGACATTTTAGGATACTCGATGTCCCTACTCGACACAAGATGGCGTTATATATCTTAATTCTTTTAATTTACATTTTCGTCGTGAAATATTGTCACGAAATATATTCAGGCATGAAATAGCATACATATAGTATCTTCGGTCAATAATTATATATAATTTGTTTTGCTTTTACTGTTTAAAAATAAAAAATAAAACGTTTTCTAACCAACCATTTATCCTATCTTTTTGCCGCATATTGTAGATTATATGCACCTTCAAACAAAGCTGTAAACTTTTAAGAAACAAGTTTATTTTCGCGAAAAATTACAAAAACCGACTTCAAACGCCTTAAAAGTGTTCTTTCAAAACATATCTTCTCCGCTATTTTGATTTTAAAAACAAACTACTAATCTGATTTTAATAAAAAGTTCGTAGTAGTATTGTGAAATTAAACTCCATCAGATTAAAAAAAATCCAAATTAATTATTAAATAATTTGCGGAAATATGTGGAAACATTCCTAAATTTTATTATGTTTATGTAGAAAACTAACTAGTGATCCCATTTTTTTTAAATTTTATTGGACTATTTATGAAGAAAGCTGTCACAAACAAAAAGAAAATAAGTTTTAAATTTGGTTCATTACTGACAGAGATACTCGAAAAAATGCATAAAATCAATTTTGCTTTTTTTTCTTTAAAAGAAGAACTACAAAACCGATTTTGCTGATAACTTTACGGGTCCGTTCCGGATGAATACCCTATAAGATGAAAAAAAGAATTTTCAAAATCAGTTCATAAATAACGGACGTATGCGCGAACGTAAGTCGGTTAAAAATAAAGCCAATATTAAAAATAAGTATGTATAATCAATAAAAAATAAAATCCATCCCAAATTTTTTAAACATCGTTTAATTTCAAAGTCTAAGAAAATGAAAACACAATATACAGTCGGTATACCAACCGTGTTCTAGCTTCCGAGACGAAATGACATAGACATAATCTGCACGTAAATTTTATGCATATTATTAAAATAACTACACAACTCGAACGTAAAATTAATTAAATACCCAATTTATTATGATTCAAAACTTTATAACACTTCTTCTGTGTGGTTTAAGATTTATAAGCAACGTAAATTATAATTTATCAGACAAATACACGTAACCGCGTCTTTTTGTCTGCAACTTCGTTTATATGAGCTATCGCTTTAAAATGATTACAAAACAATATACTTTTATTGAATAACTACGAATGTTTGGTAAAAAATTTATAAAGTATAAATTTTTGCGTAGAGAATAGGCAACTATAATTTTTATTACAAAAATTGCACAGGTACATCCATTTTTCATTTGCTTTACAAAAAAACAAACTTCTTTATTCAATTGATTTTTTATGTTTGTTAGCACAGAACCACAGATTTTTTTAAGAATTAAATCGTATATTTAGCCAATTTAACCAAAATAAATAGTTTTTAAAATTAATATATTTTTAGGACTTTTACAGGCGACAAAGGACAAAACGAGTCTTTTTTTAATAGACAATGGACAATTTTTTTATTAAGCTTTTATTACCATGTCGACTGAATATATCGACTGAATATACGCAAAATATTCACAAAATCATATGCATTATTATAATTTAAATTAAGAAAAGCTCACAACGTTTATCGGTAAGTACTTGCGCCTACCGAGGAATTATAAATTACATTATATTTTGTAGTCCTATGAAATATTCCCAAATAGGCGTTTCAATAATCAAGTACATAAACAAAATATTCATTTTAGTGTTTAAGACCATAAAAACTATCGACGCCATTTTGTTTTAATCGTTTGACACTACGACCATAATGAAACACAAAATCCTATTCAACAATAGATGACGCATCGTTTATCTATATATAACATTTATTTATATAGGATTTTTGTCTTTATGTAATAAAAATAATTTTAAAGCCATTAATTTTTTACCTTTTCTATTAATAAAATAAGGAATATATATTTTTTTTAGAACGCAATATAGCAATAGACTTCAATTGTTTAAAATTCAAAATTTAAACCAAAATTCGTGAAACTCTCCTTCTATTGATTTTAAGTATGTTAGAAATTGTAAACATTATAGTAATCCAAAGTTTAGTGTTATATTAAAAAAAAATCACATCACCCTAAATTGTATCATCGCTAGACATAGGAGAGGTTGAAAGCTTCTTCTACTAGATGACGTTAGCCATTATCTAACATTATATACTATGTTCATACAAAATAAAGTATAAATACAATACAATACAAGTCTATATTCTACCTATTTTTTTTTAAATACTCGGAGAAGTAATATCGATGTTCATTATTCAATTTCCTACATTATTCCATCTATCAGTCGTCCAAAACATACATATAATGGCTGAGAAATAAAATAATAATATCAATCAAAATAATGCCAACAAGATTATTTTCACAGAAAATTACAAAAGCCGATTTCAAACGCCTCAATGTTTACCTTTCTTTTACATGTTTTGTTTCGTTATTTTGATTAAAAAAAAAACTGAACCGATATTTCTGAAAATTATATGACACCTTTTCAGATAAAAAAACTAATCTTTAAAATCGATTCAAAAATGGCGGAGATACGCGCGAACATACCTAAAAATAGAAACATCCGAATGGAGAACTTCCTCCTTTTTTGAAATCAGTTAATACATGAAAAAAATAATCTTAAAAGCATACGTGACGATACTCATACGCTTTTCGAAGAAACGACCAAATATCGCAACGACATGGCCCAGTCAATCAACCCAAGATTTTGAACTCAAATAAGCATTAGGTTCTCAGAAACTGCAACATTCAGCCAGCACTCATTTCCTCAGTACCTGATTTTTTTTTGCATAATAGAAAAAATTAGTTGCCGTTAATTACTCTTTTTATATAAATATTTTACATAAAACAATCTTTATAGAAATTACAAGAAGCTAAGAATTATTTATACCGACATTTATTCAAATAAAATAATAGTCGATTACGAAATTTAAATAAAATCGATTTAAAATTATAGTTTTTTATTGTTATTTTAATTATAAGTCGATATCTTTATTTGTCCCTACAACATTTCATTTGCTTCGTAATCAAAAAAAAATACTGTTAACATTTTTGTATTCATTTATCTCTACAAAAAATCTTTATTGACAGTTTAATAACAGTTCAACGTTTAACGCCAAAAAGCTATAAACATAATTGCATTAACACTCGAGCGATATTAAAAATGAACTTTGTACATCTAAACAAAGACCATTATAAGTGGCAATACTAAACGTTGGCGCCAAAACGAAAATAGCAGCGCGAAAAGCTTAGAACAAAGGGAGCTAAGCGCATAGATACGCAGCGCTCAGACAACCCTCACTGAATAGCCTATGCGCTACGTATATCCGTCCACAGAGTTTACTAGGCTAAAAGTTGAATGAACCTAGGAAGCGCTCAAGTCTCGTTCCTCTCCGCTAACCCACACCAGCGCAACGAGATAACACACACACACGTACACGACACAAGTGCAAGGAAACAAAGATGGAGGGAACACACACCGATCGGGCCAAGCGTGAGAAATGTTGATAACTCACTTGCGTTAGTGTTCTCAATCGTCACTTCCGAGATCAAGACGGTCAAACATTCTATTGACTCACGCTTCTCATATTCGTATGGGACAGGCGCAACGAGTATTAATTGAAGCAAATTAAAACGCCAAAGATCGTTATTCGAAACTGTTATCGCGTTTTCGAATGCGTTTATTTCGTTAAAAGCGTTATCGGATAGAGATAGGGCGGCAATTAATATAAATATCGTAGTGTGAGTTACCGCGTAGGCGATGCGTACCCACTTAATGAGGCTTCAATGTAGTAGTCGCAACTCGTATGACTGGGCCCGACTCCTTCGTCTTATGTAACCCTGGTACTTCAAATCTCGTTTGCGCATACATTTTAGTTCGAGTTTTTTTTTTATACAAGCGAGGCAGTTTAAAATAAACCCAACCGGCTCGACGGGGCCGTTTCTTAAAATTGTCTTTGCATTTCCGCGTCGAGAAAAGTAAAAAAAAAGGTCGTTCGCGCCTAAAAATCTACCTCGCGTGAATACAAATTCGTAGTGTGAAGGAATTCTGAATAAATTTACAATAAATTACATTGTAAACCAAAATGCAGTGTAGGCACATGCCAAGATTTAATTAAATTAAAGTGACTGTTCCCAAAAAAAATTGCCTGTCACCTGTCACCTGCACATGGGATAGATAAAGTATAAAAATTTAAATTAATTTGAACTGAATATGGGAGATGATTTGGAGATGCAACTACAGTGTCATAATATTATTAAAAGCCATTATTAATTTTTATTTTGTTCTGCATTCTTTTCCATAATTTATACTAAATAAGATTTTATTTAATTTTAGGTTTTCACGTAAATGAAAACGAAGTTTAAATATCTTTACTGATTTAATAAGATGTCAGAACATTTCAAACTATAATATCATCAAATGCGCATGAACGAACTTAAGAATCAAAAGATAGTACGAACTGTAATATTATTGAACAATTTATTTTCTAATTTAAAATCAATATTTGTGATATTGTGTTAATTTAATCTATTATGTATGGCAAGCCTAGTTCTAGTTAATACTACGAATGATTAAGTTTTTAAAATGTTAAAGGACAATGTCTATTTTTGTATGGCATACCGTACCAAGTCGCATCAAGTTCAAACATTTTTTGGAGACTAGACTTATTATATTAACTCCTACCGAAGTTTTTATTCCTAAAGAAAATCCAGGTTTCGAAGATATTTGATAAAATGGAAAAATTGATTCATAGAAAGTAGTTTTTATTGCATTCTACATCTCAGACAGATTAAGCAAATGTTATGATGTAGATAAAGAAAAATTCATACTTTTTAATTAAATCTCTGTTTAAAAATCAAATCCATGAAGCCTATTATCGTAAGAAATTGTCATAATTATTACTATATAAATTTGATCTTGATGCATGATAATTTTTGGTACCACTTTTGGGGATTGTCCTTTTTCACGTTTCTGTATCAGTTCGGAAAAGTACGATGGGATTTAAACATAATGCACATAAAATTTTCTAAAGGTCACTTAAACTATACGACGGTGTTTTATATACACGATTGTATATCTATTATAATCGATTACTGGCCACAGAACTCTATTTAAAAATCTTAAATTAAGAAAATTGAACTGGCCAAATAGCCAAATTATTAAATATTATATTAGTATTAGAATTTAATTGTTTGAAAAGAATATTATGTACGAATCGAGTATTAAAGACTAAATTGCATTGATTCTATGAATTTGTAAAAATTGGACGTTTAAGAAGCGTGTAAAAACTGTATTTTTAACCGACATCAAAGGAGGAGGAAGGTTCTCAACTTCAATGTATATATGTTTTTTATTTACGTTCGCGCATATCTCCACCATTTATGAACAGATTTAATTTTTTTTTATCTTATAGGGTATTCTTCCAGAATGATGCCATAAAATTTTCGGGAAAATCGGTTCAGAAGCTTTTCTTTTAAATCAAAATAATAAAATTGATTTTATATGTTTTTGCGTGTATCTCCGTCATTTATGGACCTAATTCAAAAATTATTTTTTAAATGATAAAACATTCTTCATTCCATATCCCATAAAATTGTTAAAAAAAATGGTTCATTAGTTTGTTTTTTAAATAAAAATTGCAATATTTAGGAATGTTCGTACAAATCTCCGCAACTTAAGAACTAATTTGTAATAGTACATTACTCAAACGGCCAGCAACTGAGGCTTTGATGGACGAACGCAAACGTGGGCCGAGGCGTAGCCAAGGCACACATACGTGAGTCCATCAATGCCTAGTTGTGGTCAAGGCTTGTATAGTACATTATTGCGGCGACCAGCAAGTGCGGCATTGATGGACGAACGTGGAAATGTGGGCCGAGGCGTAGCCGAGGCACACATACGTGAGTCCATCAATGCATAGTTGTGACCAAGACTTATACAGTAGTTTTCTCAAACAATTTGCGGAAATCAAAAACACAATTTTACTTTTTAAGTTCAATGATAAATAACGAACAATAATAATTTTTCACACGCCATAATGTTCCTTTTTTTTCAGTAAACAGCTTTCTATTTGCAAGCCAGTTCGAAATTTAAATAAAACCTTTTATTAGTTACTTCCTTGGTAGCCATGTTTCGAAGTAAAAGCATTCCATTTTTAAATTACAGGACAGATATGAGTTTACATAGTAATTTATCTTGCCGCAAAACACGACAGATATGGATTTTCATACAACTTTTGCCGGCCGCTGCCCGCATGTATATGGCCAGTACGGCAATTTTGATTTATATTGCAGAAGATTGTCAAAATAATGCTCATATTTCCAAGCAAGTTTGAGAAAAACTATTTTTTTACTTGATAGAGTAATATCATACTTTCGCAATGGTCCTACATTTTTTTTATGAAAATCGGATAAGTAGTTTGTTTTTAAAATCAAAATAACGGAGAATATATCGAAAGTACACTTTAAGGCATTTGAAGTCGATTTTTATTATTTTCTGTGAAAATAAACTTTGTGAACCATTTTTAAAGTACGATGTGAAATAACGTTTTCCTATTTAAAGTTGACAACTGGTTTGCATTGCTGAGTACTTGGCTTCAACGTTGTGGGTTCGATTTTCATTCGGGACAATTTTTATGGACTACAGATACTTATTTTGGATCTGTTTGTTATTCAATTCAAGGCATTTAAACAAGATGATTGGTGAATCACGTACGATATTAAAGGAGTGCACTCGGTACTCGATTGCCATCATATTTATGTAATAAAATTAGTGGTATAGTCTTTGGCCAAATGTTCAATAAATAGATGAAGAATGGACACGATGTCGGCGAACAAATGGGCAGCTGGCGCAGTTCATTGACCCCAAAATGCGGCCGCGTTTGTCGGGTCTGCTAAGATGTCCTTGGCTTTCGTAAATGATTACTGGACTTTCGATTAAGTTTACTCAGGTGACGATAAGATAAGGTGAGGTTAAGGTGACTCATCCTGTATATATAAAACGCCCTTACAACACAAGCCGTGGAGCTTAAAGTCAGGGCAGTGTTTTTTTCTTAATAAAAAACATTTAAAAAGTTATCCTGAATTATTTGACTGATGAACAAACACAGCATGAAAGAGAAATAACAAGTGTTTACGATCATAGCAGGAAGTTGATGGAATCGCGAAACCATTAATACTTGAGTACATTGGAGTAATCAATAGGAAATATAAGTTGGATTCCATAAACAGGGGTGAATGACTGCCAATGCAAATATACAGAACCCGTCGCTGGAGCCAATTAATGCATGGTTCGACTCCTGGGCGAAGAAAATTGTCGTTGTGAAAATCTATTGCCAATAATATTATTTGTTGAGGCAGGTTATGCAGATTTGTAAGACTTAGTTTCTGTTACGTAGGAATAACTATACCAGGAATAAGTACCAGGGTAATATAGAACTATACTTATATATTCCCTGGTACTTCTGCAAAACTCTATTACTAAATAAGACTGTTATAAATATTTTGTTAACACAATCAACAAAGAGGTTATATTTAGTACTTTTATATTATAGAGCGTAGATTTTAGTTTTAGAATACAAATTTGTACACCTACCTTATATTG
>JAOCPS010000017.1:202614-216565 GCA_025505425.1 Graphium colonna | reverse complement strand
AAGTCGGCATAAAATAAAGTATGCATGACTTTTGGGGATGCCGGATGGCCATGTCTACCCTTTTCTTTTCCTATTCTATCCCATCCAAATCCTTAATCCCGACCCAATCCTATTCAATAAACCTATTCTATCCAATATTCCAGGTTGACGACGCACTCGCAACTCTCCGAATGTTGCGAGTGTCTATGGGCGACGGGATCGCTTACTATCAGATGAACTATCTGCTCGTTTGTTTTCCTTACCATAAAAAAAATAACTTACCTTATTTATATTACCTTATGACGTTTCTATGAATATTTTTAAAACATATTAAAGAAGATACGCCACTCCAAATTATCGCCCTTAAAAGTTATTAAAATATATTTGTGTTATTGATTATACTATATATTACTCGGATATTAAAATAACTTCATATAACTTGGTATCAAATAAAAACACATTAACGAGAGCACCGGCATGCCGTAAATATCAGTTATGGAGTCATTAGCCTGCAGCCGTTATTTCACTTACGGTCATTTATGGTCATTTATGGTCACGAGTCACGGTCACAACGGATGACTGTGGTCCCGTTTTGACACTTTTTCATCGCACATGTTTTCCGGATGACAAACTGTCATTGCGTATGGGTTTTTGGCAACGCATGAATCATTGTTAGTATATTTATTTATTTTTATGGAGGTGTTATATGAAAAATCCTGGAAAGCTGATACGATATAAATAAATGATCCATGGCTCTGTTAGAAATCTGTCGTTAGATCGCTAAACAATAATAAAGGACAATGCCCAAAAGTGGTACCAAAAATTTTGAAACATCAAGATCTAAATTATATTTTATTTATTTTGAAAGCATACAGAACTTACAAATTACATTGATTTATAAAATAAATATACTTATTATAAGGCCAATTAAGTTTTCACAAGTAGCTATAGATATTGCATCTAAAGTGAACCAACTTGTTCATAAAACTTGCAAAATGTTTTTTTCTAAAATAATTTAAATAATTATAGAAGTGACAAAAAAAGCGCTTATCGCGTGTAGTAACTTAATTCAAGATTTACTATTTGAAATTAAATTCCAAAAAAATTTAAAGATTAAAATTAAATGTAAAATCAAAAGTTTAAAAAGTCAGATAAAAGAGTGCATATAAACTGAAACATTATTTGTTTATTTTTACTAAACCGTAACTACTTTTGATTGCAGCATAGCAATTTTGCAAACTATCGCCAAATATATCCAAATTATTATTGTATTTATCACAAACCTTAACAATAAAAAAAATTAACAACGTTATTTAACGTAGCAAAGCGGAATATGGGATAGACAGCTGTTGTGGGAACTAATTGCAGGGCACTTAAAAGAAATATTTGACAGTATATACATACGTGATTCAATATTAACATTTTACATTATTTTAAGTAGAAATAATTGATCTCTTTGTTCTCTCCGCCTATGGGGAAAATTCATATTTTATTATTTGAATAAATCTAGACTGTATTTTTTCTAAAACATTAATGTGTACAGAATAATGTGGATTCCAAACAGTTGTAGCATATTCCAATTGAGGTCTGACTAAATATTTATACAAAGTGATTAAAGTTTTTGGTTTCTTAACATTTACTCTTTGCCTAAATACAAACCCTGGAAAAGGATATTGTACAATATTTAGATATAATTTGTTAAGTTTACAGTATTCTGATAGTACGTTCAAATCATGTTGTAAATATAATCTTGATATATGCCAGTAATTTTAAAAATGTTCATATCATATGCGTACTATAAAACCCTTGAGGCAGAGAAAGATCTAACTACGTCTTGATAAAAATATTAAATAGTAACGGACAGAGGTGTGAGCCCTGCGGCACGCCAGAGCTAATAGAAACAAAACTTATAGCCTTTAATAGCAACTGCTTGTGTTCTATCACGAAGGTAAGAAGTTAACCATCTTAGTAAATCACCGTGTATACCGAACTTTTCAAATTTATTTAATTAAAGTAAATAGGAAATTTTGTCAAATGCCTTAGAGTAATCAGTTTAAACAGCATCGACATAGGCTTCCTTATTCATAGCAACCAACGTGTAAGAAGTGATTCAAATGATATTTGGTTTGTTAGAAATAAGGCTAGGAAGAAATAGAAAAGAAAAATCTCAAGGAACTCAGACTTAAAGAAAGCCGTCTCTAATTATTATTATTTACTATTAGAGACATTAAAAAAACTTACTTACTGGCTGGCTCAGTGCCCAAAGTGGATTTTGGCTTCTGACACTAGATTTCGCCATTCTTTTGTGTCCTGAGCCGCTTTCTTCCAATCAAAATTGACACTTCGAAGCTGTCGCAGGTGTTTTTGGACTTCGTCAATCCAGCGATACCTTGGACGTTCAACTGGACGGCGTCCAGTAGGACACCCCAAGTAAGACTTTTTGTCAACCCGATCTCTCATTCTTTCCAAATTCTTTTACACTCTCCAGACTACATTGTCTCTTTTAGTGGTTTAGTTACCATTAAAAGAATATTTGACTTGATTTCTTGATTTCTATTATCTGTTATTTGTAGGTATATTTGTGGTATTGTAGTTCAAATAAGATTATTTTTAAATAAAATTACATAAACAGATTTTTTTTGTATTATTATTTATTAGAAATTTATTTATTTATTATTATTTTTGCAGTCAGTATCATTAATAATAAATAAATAAACAGTCATCCCCCGTAGGCTATAAATTAGACACTGTATAGGCATGATAAATAGACTATAGATACGACAAATCTTACATTACGGGCGTTTTTGCCGGCTAGGGTGCCCTCCAGAACGCGCCATAAGAAACTTCATTCCTAAAATAATTTTTAAAATCGGTTCATACATGACGGAGTTCTTTGCGAACATACAAATTGAAAAATTTTTGGAAGTCGGTTAAAAAGCTAAGCTTGTATTATTTTTTCATTGTCGTCACAAAGGGCCCGCCCTTTATAAAGTCGGCATGAAATAAAGTAGGCATGACTTTTTGGGATGCAGGGTGGCCATGTGTACCCTCCAAATCCTTCATTCCGACCACAATTTATTCAAGAAACCTATTCTATCCAATTTTCCAGCTTAACACCGCATTCGCAACTCTTCGAATCTTGCGTGTGTCTATGGGCAACGGGTTCACTTACTATCAGGTGAACCGTCTGCTCGTTTGTCTTTCTTTCCATAAAACCGTATCACTCGGTGGTGAACTGCCAACGAGGTGGTAACGATGGTATTTCGCATTGCAAGGCAGTAGTACTTTCATGTTCGAGGCTGCAACGGCCTTGAGGGCAAAATAACATCTCAAAAGTCTGGTACAGAAGGTAACAGGAAACCACTATATTCCCTTGCAGTCAGCTTGATGGACGAAGAGGTACATAGGAGAAGGAGAAGAAATTTCTGATCACGCGACCCGATAGCTGTACCTAGGTACTGTAACTCTCTTCTGAAAAACTTACACTCATTTAAAAAACAACGACAAATTAGGACTTGAGCCATCTGATGACCATAAAAACCGTGTAATAATGATTCATCGGAACAATAACTTGGAGTAACGAGCCACCTAAATCAATTAGATCAAGTGATTAATATTCAAAACGCCACGGCACACGACTCTACACAATTTATTTCCTACTACAAGATCAGATACCTATCTACCCACACACATTGCGTTTTTGGGGCGACCACAGAAACCACAGACTTAGGAAGCAGACAATTTTTTTTATCAAGGAGGGCTAAAGCTTATATAACATCACGCCATGACTAACAGGAACGAAGTATGAATAAAAAAACGGTGAAAATTTACACGATTTAACCGCAGAGAGTAAGTAATAGTGTAAAAGGTTTTAATTTGAAAAATAAAACTGAAACTGAGGAAACTAACAAAAATAGTATATTAATAATATACATAAATTAATATACAAAAAATGTATATTTTACTTGATATGTGTGTTTTTTTTATTACTGTTACATTATTTTTCTCCACTTCGTTTATATCGCTTTAGCTTTGTTTATATTACTGAAAGCTGTGTAAGCTTATAATTGGCAAACATATATGTAAAGTTTTGGGTAAAAATATATAGTAATATTTATATTTAAATTACTACTATAATATGAGGCAAGTGTAAAAGTCTTTTCTTCTTCTTCTTCTTCGCGTTAGTCCCGTCTTGTAACGGGGTCCGCTTTCCTGCTTCTCTTTTTCTACTTCGCTCTATCTTGGACATCTCCATCTTGTAGATCTTTTATTTATTAAAAAAAAACTTATATCTTATTTAATGCGCAATTGGTAATTGTAATAATTTCATATATAATCTAGAGTTTAAAATAAAGTCCTCCTGACCGAAATTCGGACAGGAGGACTTTATTTTGTTAGTCCCGTCTTGTAACGGGGTCCGCTTTCCTGCTTCTCTTTTTCTACTTCGCTCTATCTTGGACATCTTCATCTTTTATTTATTAAAAAAAAACTTATATCTTATTCAATGCGCAATTGGTAATTGTAATAATTTCATATATAATCTAGAGTTTAAAATAAAGTCCTCCTGATCGAATTTCGGTCACGGCGGCCAATCTACTCAGCGATCAGCCAACTGTGCAGGAGATATTACAGTGCACAATTATACGCACAGACACGGATGAGATCTCTGTTCCTTAACTCCCATAGCCCGATTGGACGGATATCCGACACGACCGGAGAGAGATTAGGCGCAGGGCCTTTTTACATGCCCATCTGATGCATGAATCATCTTCATTTTCGGGCAATCGGATGATCAGCATGCATTGGCCTAATCCAACTTAGAAACATCAACACAAAGTTATCGTTTTTAACCCACGACCTCCGGTTTACAAAGCAAGAGTTCATACAACCTTGTTACGGAGGCGGTCTAGAGTCTATAGTTTACGTAGTTATCCAACGCCGCGTATCAGTTAAAACTAAATTAATCTAACGCACGCCGCGGTCAAAACATGGCCGATGTTTAATTGTATTTTTATTTAAATACAATTTCGGGCTTCATTTAAATATGACTTCCGAAGCATTGGGGTCCGGAACGAAGGTCGAAGGATGATTCGACTTTTTGGTTAATGCCACGCGTCCGAAATAATCGTGAATAACACTTTTCGACTGATACTATCAAATGATATAAGACTTCGATTAGTTTTAATGTTTGACATTTTTTGTTACGAAGTTTCTTATGGGACGTTGCGGAGGGGTACCGTAGCCCGCAAAAAACGTCCGTAACGTAAGACTTTTATGTATAGTCTATGTATGATAGCTATACATTTATAGTTTACGGGATGACTGTTTATTTATCTATTAATTAATTATATATTTAATATTGCAGTTTGCTGACAAACAAGCAGACGGTTCATCTGCTGTTAAGCGATCCCGTCGCCCATTGACACACGCAACATCCGGAGAGTCGTGAGTGCGTTGTCAATCTGGGATATTGGATAAAATAGGTTTATTGTAAAGGATCGGTCGGGATGGATTTGGGGGAAAAATTAGTGGGAAAAGAGAAGGGTAGACATGGCCATCCGTTATTCCGAAAAGTCATGCATACTTTATTTTACGCCGACTTTATTAAGGGTACTTCCCCGGGCGAGCGCAGCCGTAAAAGTGCAGCAAAAGCTGTGAATAGAAGATACACTCTACCACCTCATTAGTAGTTAGTAGGCATTGGTAGTTCGTAAAAACTTGATTATACAAATAACTAGTAATTTGCCGTGAACTTGGTTCTAGTGATTATATTGTTTGATGTTGTTTTTTAAACATTAATTTAAATGGGTATAACCTATTTTTAAATCATCCCAATACTGGGCTAAGACTACATTTAGAACGAGCCCTAGTGAATATTAGCGATCTTCACATATCTTAGAAATATTATTTCATAGGTATGCTTTATAAAGTCTTCCCTTATCTTCTCCCTCTCCTTATCCTCCAAATCCTTAAACACTCTTAAGGCGCTTGAAGTTGGTTTTTGTAATTTTCTGTGAAAATGAACTTGCTATTTCTCTTGACAATATGTTTCGCTATGACGTCATTTTACTAGGTAATTATAAAAGACTTGGCTAAGATGAATTTTGCCTTAAAAAAATTGTAACCGATAGAGAATAATAATTAATGAGACACGTCTAAAGCAAAATTTGGGGGACGGTACTACTTTTCGAGAAAAATAATAATAAAATTCGTAGATTCGGACTATACAAATCGGTTATTTTGACAACCTATGTGACGTCACAACAATAGTGCCAACATAAATGATTTTGAACCAAATTAGAACGCAAAATTTCAAAAAATAGGATCGAATCGCTACGCGATCGCCATCACTTTGAGGTTAGGTACACTTTTTTTATTTTTACACAAAAATCTTGTTTTTAAGATCTGTATTGCGGAAAATTTCGCCGCGTATTATATTCTGTTATGTTGGCACTATTGTTGTGACGTCACATGAGTTGTCAAAATGGCCGATTTGTATAGTCCGAATCTACGAATTTTATTGTTTTTTTCTCGAAAATTTTTTACCGTCCCCCAAATTTTGCTTTAGACGTGTCTCATCAATTATTATTCTCTATCGGTTACGATTTTTTTAGGGCAAAATTCATCTTGTCCATGTCCTTTATATTTACCTTTTACTAATGTCATATTATTAAAAAAACTCGATAAAATCGATGAACATACAGCAGTAACTATCTTCGATAACGCACGTATTTACATGACTGTACGTAGTTTACCATTAACGGCAGATGGTAAGTGTTGTCACCATTAATTTGGGCAGTGACAATGTTCACCCCAATTTGGCTGTTTAATTGCCCGTCCGTGGCTGCACTATAATCCCATTATCTACGGAAATACGAATTAATGTTACCATATCTCTATCGTAACGTCATGCCGAATGTCACTTTTTGGCGCCAAGTGTCATCAATTTTTTTTTTAATTTTTAATAAGGCATAAGTTTTGAAAACGTAAAGCCTTATAATAATTTCTATATAAATAATAATAACAAAAAAAAGAAATATTTTTATTAAAGTAGTGTAATTACAAAAAGTGTTTATTTTTAACCAACTTAAAAAAGGAGGAAGGTTCGCAATGCGAATGTTTATGTTTTTTATGCACGTTCGCGCATATATCCGCCATTTATGGACCGATTTAAAAAAATCTTTTTTCATCTTACAGAGTATTCTTCCGGATTGGTCCCATAAAATTTTCAGGTAAATCGGTTCATTAAAAAAATGATGATGATCAATTCTTTAAAATCAAAATAACAAAATTGATTTCAAGTATTTTGCGTGTATCTCCGTCTTCTATAAACGTATTTCAAAAATTCTTTTTTTATATGATAGAATATTTTTCATTATAAGTCATATTTTAAAAAAAAATTGGTTAATTAGTTTATTTTTAAATAAAAATAACAACATTTAGGAATGTTGCACATATCTCCGCAACTTATGAATAGATATGAAAAAATATTTTATACTTTTTCGTATTCATTTTATACTTCCACAAAGGCCCTACAAGTTTTTTTTTTTATAAAAATCGAATAAGTAGTTTGTTTCTAAAATCAAAATAGCAGAGAAGATATGTTTGCAAAGTACACTTTTAAGTCGGTTTTTGTAATTTTCTGTGAAAATAAACCTGTTTTCATTTTCAAATAGCCAATTTTTTTTATAACGTAAAGCCTTTTAATAATTTCTTTATTAAATAATTACAGAAAAAGAGAAGATTTTTTTTTATGAATCGTTAATAATAATAATGTTTACTTTGTTTAAAATAAATCATTTAATAAATTACACCACATACACACTTTGAAATTTTAAACTAGCTGTTCGAATAGTAAAGATGATTGAATTCAAGTCACAAAAAGTATAAGTTATAGTTTTTAAATTTGGTGCATACGGTTTATGTAATTCAAAAATATTTTTTTATAGTGTTATTAAAATTTTTACCAATTCCTAATAAAGTTTAATATCAACAGTACATTCTAAGTTACACATAGACAGCAGATGAATTCACGAAAAAAATTAAAAACAAATTCAATGATTTCAAATTTAAAAATAAACGAACAATAACGAGGCAGTTTTGACACAATAACATATCTTTTTCAAAATCTTTCGCTGTCAGAATCGTCGTATATCGTTCAATTTAAAATGAACTTAAATGGTTACAAATTACGGTTCATCTCGTGTACATTGCAATTTAAACACATTAACTATTCAAACGCTTTGCAACATGACCCGATAGTATTTACCTATTCATTTTTCAAAAAAGGAACCTAAAACGCCCAAATCGACGCGTTAATACTGGACAAAGAGAAAAATAAACGCCATTGTGCGTATCTACAAAGATCAAACTACCGTTCAATTCTAAACAATTCGTCTTTATTACAATTATATAAAGGTCATTTTAAAATTTGGAACGGACGTTTTAAATTGGTTGTTAGAAAACGAAAAAAAAAACGCTCCCTTCGTTTTTTAAAATTGTAATTCGTAGGTTCGTGTTGCGAATGCGGCGTTCTTATTTCAAAACATCAGCGAGGTGTCATTGGACACTCCTTCCACGCAAAGGAAGAACGAAAGTACCGTCATTAATAAAATAGAAATTTTATGCTATACATATTATAATTTTTCACAATCTTTTATTTACTTTCAATTGTCTCGTTGTTTGTGCGAATGGAATCTTGCAAGTTCAATTTGAGCCGCTTCCCGATTTCTGATTGAGTTGAAATTTTGAAAGCGTATGTATCGCGTGACAATGCAATATTATAATGATATGGAGCTGATCTAACCCTAGAGCTGGGAGGTGGCCATAGAGACTGTCTAATTAAATGACGCAAATCAATTGACTTTGGGTTTGTGTATCGTCTTGAAGAGCACTACAAGCCTATGAAATCTAATGTAAAAAACATTATTTTTAATTAAATTTATTTGATAATGCTTTTTTTTTAATATTTGAAAACGACGAAGTCCGTGAAAATGATCCAATTTATCAATGAACGTCGTGCATAAATATCGTACATATAGAGATAAACGGATTTTACGTCCTTTATTTATACTTTTTATTGCCAAATACATCTAAGAAGTCTTTTTAGCTCTCCCCCTTACAACTGTTCTATTACAATAAATCAAGAAAAAAGGGAAAGGAATTATCTATGCTACAAGATAGTTTCTGCCCACATCTAAATACTAAATATCTTGGTTTTCTTAAGTTTCTTCAAACAATTGTTAAGTTAACATATTCAAAACAAAGTTATTTATATCGATTTTCTCTAAAAAAAAACGCAAGAATAAACACAAAGACCATATATTTTTATTAGAGTTAACAACACGAATGTGAAATGTATAGTTTTTTTTGACCTAATTAATGTTAAATATTAAATAAAACCAGATGCACGGGTAGTTAAATACAAATGTAATAATACCTTTTGTTCAAAGAGTCACGAGCAGAACTTGGTACATAAATAAAAATATTGTACCGTACTTTCGCACGTACGAGCCCTGTTAGTAGCATTTGAAATTGGAATCGAATGTTTTTAAAAGTGACGCGCAAACGGCGCTCGAATTGTAGTCAACTTGGCGCTTCAGATTTCCAAACGAATCGTGAATACAAACTAATCGGGCATAATACATATCTCTAATACAGAGGAACAAGGTCTATTATTGTATAACTGTTGACTAAACGAAACGTGTCAAATTGTAAATGCATTTAAGTAATCGCCCTATTTTCTATTGCATTATAAAGTGAGGCGTTGTAAAACAGTTTTGAATGTTAATATATATGGAACTTTAAAAACATTAATCTGTAATGAATTCTTCATTTAAATTTCATTTAAATTCATAAAAATCTGAACTCATGTTACTAATAAAATTGCCACTACTTACTTCAAGAGTGTTTAGATGATAGATTAAAAAATGATTTGTAAAATTATGCTGCGTTTGTTAAAATTTGTTAATTAAAACAGTGATGTCAATACTGTTATAAATAACAAATTTTTATGAATAATTTCTAGATCTTAATTTTTTTTGATTTTATAACATTTTTAAATTGTGATTAATAACTTTTTCTTTTGGCTCGTGTGTTGAATTATTGCCTTAAATAACTTAAAATATTGTATAATTCCTATCCCCTCCAAATCCTAAATCCCAACCCAATCCTATCCAATATCCCAGATTGACAACGCACTCGCAACTCTCCGAATGTTGCGAGTGTCCACGGCCAACGGGATCGCTTACCATCAGGTGAACCGTCTGCTCGTTTGTCTTCCTTTCCATAAAAAAAAATCTTTGCATGCCTTGGTAGATTATGGATGAAGAACATGACTATTAAAGACCTTTTGTGTATTATTACTGATTTTCAAAAAATAATCATTAACTGATACAGTTCACTTTCACAATGGCTTTACAATTTTTTTTTATAAATCGGATAAGTAATTTGTTTTTAAAATCAAAATAGCGGAGAAGATCAAAATAGAAGAGAAGTATACTTTTAAAGCGTTTGAAATCGGTTTACGTAATTTTCCGTAAAGGTAAACTTGGTAACAGTATGGTATTATTCGTATAACTAGATAGTATGGTAATAAGTAAGGTTATTAATGACAGTTATTGGTACAACTTTATCTATTGGTATTCACTATTAGCAATCAAATTTTTTACACGATTTTTTTTTAAATTTAATTTTTTTAAAATAAACATAGCCAAGTTACTACTTACTCGTATATCATAACCTATCTCAGTCTAAGTCCCGTCGAAATCCGTCCTGTCGGTCATGCTGTTACGGAAATTAGCCGTCTCAAAACAGACAGACATACAGATTTTTTTATGGTATGGTAAGAGCAAAAATAATCCGACAATAGTTTAAGACTTTGATATTCGTGTAATACGGCTGTTTTACTACTTTTTTTTACGGAAAGGAAGACAAACGAGCAGACGGTTCACTTGATGGTAAGCGATTCCGTCGCCCATTCGACACACACGAGACACTCGCAATATCCGAAGAGTTGCGAGAGCGTTGTCAATTTTAGAAATAGGACAGAATAGGTTTTTAGGATAGGATAAGGTCGGGATTAAAGATTTGGAGAGGGAAGGAGTGGAAAAAGAAAAGGGTAGATATGGCCATCCGGCATCCCTAAAAGTAATGCATATTTTTTTATGCCGACTTTATAAAGTAAAAAATGATTACATGTTTTACGGGTCCCGGATTATAAGTAAAGCAAAACACAAAAAGCCCAGTTATATCACATTACCATTTTATTAGGTGGGGACGTACAAGGAAAAAGACAGTGTGGGCGCAACCCAATGCGTTGGTCTGATCAGCACCAAACGCGATTCTGCCGTCTTTGATGCTCTCCGAGTAGCCCGAGATAGAAAGAAATGGCGTACCATCGTCAATTTAAAGGTCATGGGAAGAGGACGACCCTCAGACTGAGAAACACGTCTCCATCTCCTTCTCTAGAGGAGGAGGGGGTGGGGACGTCGAATTGCTAAATTGGCTTCTACTAATGAAATATTTTTTGTTTTAATCTTTCCGTAGGTCTTCATTTCAAATTACAACTTTATAGATTTGTTTTCGGTTTAATCTTAAAGGAAATACCCATTTTTATATGGCAAACCGTACCAAGTTGTATCAAGTTCATACATGTATTTTTTTTGGAGACTAGACTTGTTATATTTACTACTACAGAAGTTATTTTCGTAAAAAAATCCCGAGTTTCGGAGATATTTGATAAAGTCGAAAAATTTATTCATAGAAAATAGCTTCTATTGCATTCTACGTCACTTTGACAGATTACGCAAACGTCATGTAGGTAAAGCAAAATTCAGACTTTCATAATTTAAATTAAATTCTACACTTCAAATCCAATCCATAAAGCTGAAAGTCTTAAAAAATTATGAAAATAATTACTATATAATTTTGATCTCGATGCAAGAGAATTCTTGGTACTAGGTTTGGGCATTATCCTTTATCACCTCACCTTTTGTACCGACAGGACCGATGTCCTGGTGTCTTATGGGTATATAAGACACCTGGTGCTCTAAATTAAAATCCTGATATTTAATGTTACAGGCACCCATAATATACATGTGACCTAAAGTGGATACACATTTTTTGAACTGTGAAAGCTGCTTACATCACATTTAAATTGAATTTAAAATTAAATTTTGGACTGTTGACAAGAAGCTGTCAACGTCTTGCACCACACTAAATGGGTCGCTTAATCTGTTCAGCGAACTGTAGAAAAGACAATGCCAATTTTTATATGGCATACTGTGCCAAGTTGCATTAAGTTTCGACATTTTTTTTTGACATTAGACTTATTATATTAACACCTACAGAAATACTTTGCGTAAAGAAAACCCGGATTTCGGAGATATTTGTTAAAATAAAAAAATGGAATTATAGAAAATAGTCTCTAATGCATTCTACATCTCTCAAGATATATAGTCTATAAAGAAAATTTCATATTTTATACTTTAAATAAAATTTTATGTTCAATAATTAAAACCTTGAAGCGTAATGTCGTAAAAAAAAATTTTGATGCATGAGACTTTTTGATACCACTTTTGGGCATTGTTCTTTGACACCCAAATATCGGTTCTTTATTTAAACATATTAACATAATTTTTTTAGGTCATATTTTGGTCATAGCCATATGGTTTAGTGACTTATTTAGCGTGGTGCAAGGCGTTGACAATACTTAACTTGAAATTTAAAAATTTTTTTTAAAAAATCAATTTAAATGTTATTTTACGATACCATTAAACTAAATAATGATACCGATCTTTTTAAATGTCTGAAAAATATGTCCTGGTGATTATTTTTTGAGATGGAAAAAAGTTGTAATACTTCAAGTACCAGGCAAACATAAGTCTTTATGAGTTGCAACAGCAAAAGCGGTGATATACGCTCGCCCACCGCCCATCCCTAATTGGATTTGACTAATTCTCGCCGACCGACGCGCTTTACATAAAATAAACATTAGAACTCAACACCCCGTGCGTTTGGGACATACGCTCTATTATGGTGGAGTATTTGAGAATAAACATTGTAATGTCGTCCTGGTAGGTGGATGTTAAGAAAGATGTATTTTGTGCATAAAAAACTTCATTTTTAGGGTTCCGCAGTCCACTAGGAACTTCTATAATTTGGTCATCCTCACACCTCATAACATCCTTTCACAGCTTTTGCTGCCACACTTTTACAGCCACACTCGTCCGGGGAAGTACCACAACCCTTTATATTATATTATGCATGACTTTGGGGATGCCGGATGGCCGCGTCTATCCTTTTCTTTTCCTACCCCTTTCCCCTCCAAATCCCTCATCCCGACCCCATCTTTTCCAATAAACCTACTCTATCCAACTTCCCAGATTGACAAAGCACTCGCAACTCTTTGGATGTTGCGTGTGTCCATGGGCGAAAGGATCACTTACTATCAGGTGAACCACCTGCTCGTTTGTCTTCCTTTCCATAAAAAAAAACCATCATTTACATTATCTACCCGTTTGCTACGTTTATCTGTAAAACGTTAACTTAGAGAAATGTTCCAAAAACCCGTACTAATAATTTTTTCATTCTATTGGTCCGAGATGAAAAATTCTTTTAGTTTTGAATAGCATTTATAGAAGAAGGCTTCAAGAGCTTAGGTTAGCTATATAACTTAACGCTACAACGAATAGGAACGGAGTATCAATGAAAAAATTTTGCAAAAATGGATAAAAATACGCAAGTTAAACCGAAGGGAGTAGCTTATATACTGGATGAAGAGTACGATACTACATTTAATGAAAATCTCGACTATACTAGTTCATTTTAATGATATAAAATTAAGAAATAAACCATAAGATCATTTTTTTTTTCGAACAAACTAAAAAGGCACATATTTAAGTCAAAATTGAAAGCATTAATACATGGCCTTATATAAAACAACATCTTTGGTAAATTTGAAACACACATT
>JAOCPS010000017.1:175177-185400 GCA_025505425.1 Graphium colonna | reverse complement strand
GTGTCCATGGGCGACGGGATCACTTACCATCAGGTGAACCGTCAGCTCGTTTGTCTTCCTTTCCATAAAAAAAAAGGATATACGCATGTATTATGAAATCCCACCATCTTTACTAAACCTACTACCAGATAAATTTAAGTCAAAATTAAAAATACACTTCAGCGTAAGTCTTTTTATACCGTCGCAGAATACTTTGCCGATTTACATAAATGCGTGGGGTTAATGCTGTTGATACTCACACTGGTCATACGAGAATTGTAACAGAGATAGTTGTACACAAACATTATTTTAAAAGAGCAACTGCTGAGTTTCCCAATCGCTCTTCTCAGCAGGATCTGCGTTACAAGCTGACGGTAGCTTCATCACGAACATTCATATAATACCAATGTAAAATTTTGACATTACATAAGAACGCCTAAGCGTCTATGTAAATAAAGACATTTTCAATTTTAGGCTATAGATATAATTGTATGGAGATAAAACCAAACTTAGCAATATACCAATGACCATCATAGGTTTTAAAATAACAGAAATAATTGAATGAAAAAAGAAAGTTGTATGCCTTAATTACATAAGGCAACCATTTTTTAACCTTTTCAATTAGTATATTAAAAAAATCTCTACATATTTTGTTAAAATATATTTTTTAATCTGCCAATTAAAAAAAATTAAGAAATATACACTGACCTTGACAGCATAGCATCATTGGAGCCAAAATGGTTGGCTGCTAGGGCTGCTTCTAGAACATTTGATTCCCTTCTTGGTTCCGTTCTGTTTAATATAGAACTTATCGAGAAACTGGTGTAGGGGGCGCTGCCTGTCGCCTTTTCTTCTTTATCCTTCTTAAGCTCGTAGAAGGGGCTCTTCTGTTCTTTTCTAGAAGGTGAGGAAGTGATGTCCGGGCTGCTGGCCCCGGAGACCACGTTCACTTCTATATCATTGTCTTGGGAGGAGACCGGGGAATCCATTTTGGGACTAACTCTTCATTTTATGGTGATCTGTGAAGATAAAGATCTCTGAGAACATTTCTATGTGTCAATGGCATAAATAAATATTAGCGTATAATTAAATAATAGTAATGAAAGTATGTCTTCCATTTTAAAACTGCCTTATACTTTTGGATTCTGTTCTTTTAGAAAAAAACGCTTCTCTTATAAAATCTGTGTGTTTTGTTACAAAGGTGTTTTACAAACGTGAATTATACAGAAGCAAAACAACTATTTGTAGGTCATACTAATATTTTCTCCAGGTGGGAATTGAACCCATGACCTATAAGTATAACCTAAGAAGGTGCGCTAACTGATCATCATGTATATAGACTCTATAATATAGAGTCTATAATATATTTGTCTGTCATTTCTATTATTAACGTCTATGCGGCCTTAATGGGGATGACATAATCACTGCGTGATTAAACCCCTTTATAAGAAGTAAATATTAAAAAAACGCTTACGCGATAAATATAATAATAATAGTCAAAAAACAAGACTAGTTTCGCAATTCATACATTTATTTCATACAAGAAACAACGAATTTTAATATGGCCTACGCAAACGCTACGAAAATTAAGTAAAGTCTATACCCGTTCTTGATTCTATTAAAAAAAATGTTCCTCGACACAATCCAACCCTCCTACCGTATTTTTTCTCACATAAACCTTAAGAATCTCCTAATACGATTTATAGGAAACCTTAAATACCTCTCTCGGCACATAATTCCTATTACTTATTCAGATAATAGAGGGGTACGGGCCCCTTAATATTATTCCGAAGCCCCCGGGACATCCCTAAATAAGGCTAAGAACAATAACGCACTTAAGGATGCTGAATTATAAATAACGTTAAACGCCTTTGGATTTTCGCTGAGAGTTCAGTCTTAGCTTCGACTCCCGTTGAAATAAAAAGTTTTAAGCCATTTTTATATAATCAGGTTCTCGGTTCGGTTTTTTTTCGTGCTTGTTGTTGCAAAACTCGGTCATTTGCCGATTTGAATTTTTTATCTAAAAAAGTATGGATACTAATTTTATTTTTATTTAAATATAAACCAATATCCAACCACCATAATAGCTCAATTCCAAAGCGTTTGAAATTGGTTTTAGCTTGTCGTCAAAAATATTTTTTTTTAAATAATTTTCTAAGAGGTTATATCTATCACATTACCTAAATGTCCCTCACCAAAATCGCCTAAAGAAATTTTCAATTAAAAAACCGTATTACAGAAAGAGTGTGAACTAATAGTAGGAAAGAAAAAGGAAAGGAAACTATCTAAGAAAAATGGCCAAGAAATAAATTTTTCATCAAAAAATATTTGGCAATTCTGCCAAATTCGAGAGAAATTGGTACCTTATGCCTTGTTATAAATTTAGTTTTTCACTATTTTTTATTTACAGTAATCGCGTTATTGTCTTCTATCCGGTAAATAATTTTGAAACTGACCTATTTCAACTTGAAACAACCCCCTGCATAGCTCCGAACTAGTGACGCGACACTATCTCTGTTCCAATCAAATCCCATATCTATGGTTTCAGTGCACGCGTGAATCAAGTGAATCGCTCGGTCGTCACTATCTTCAATCGGTACATCGCGATTGGTCGACGTACACGTAAGCAGGCTAAGTAACATGAGGGTAATTTGAAGCTAAAACAGCTATCTGATGGACATCACTATTAGCTACGGGCTCTTTGAATTCACTCATTTTCTTATATTATTGAACTGTGCACCTCACCGATATTTCATTTCTGTACCACCCAAGGTTGACTGGTAAATTGGCCATTAAGTGCGTCTTTGTACAAAGATATTTGCATATGATGTATATTTTTTTTAGAGAGAGGGAGGCAAACGAGCGGCTCACCTGATGGTAGGTGGTTACCGCCCATGGACTCCCGAGAGGATTGCCGGCCTTTGAGGTAGGAAAAAAATGACAATAAAACGCCCAAATCCCACACAATTTGGTATAATATTACCAATAGATAATGTAAATATTTATTGCAGATGAGAATCGAATTCATGATCCCCGACACCCTGGGCAAAGGTTATATTAATTTTTGTTTATTCTATTATCAGCCGTACTGGTTCTTAAAACACCCAACAAAATAACCTTTAGTAATATAGCTAATTCTACGCACTAGTTAAAACAGCGTTGTTAACGAGAGTTATAATTTAAACGTGTTTTCTGTTCATCACAAAATATTATATGTGCATATATTTTTGAATAAACTGCACAAAAATCATGTATAGATAGATAAAAAAACACTTCAATGCTCACGTTAAAATAGTTACAGTCAACTAACAGAAACTAAACTAACTAAATAAAAAAAATAACTAAATCAAAATTAATCTCAACACTTAAAAGATATAATATTATTGCAATGACATAAAGACAGATTGCCATGCCATGCGAAAGTCAGATGCCAATCGCTTTGCGTAAAAGCTGAAATTCAGGTAATATCTGGGTAAATTAGAAGCCAACCTCAAGTAACTTGGGAAAAACGCTAGGAGGAAGAAAAAGTCAGATTGCCGGAAAGATGTCTATACCGACTTCCGGACAAAAGTAGAAGCAGAAACCTAATGACGTATTTTGAAATGCTATTACAACATAGATCAAATGTAACGTCTGCTCTTTTTGCGTATTTTAGAAAAAGTATATTGTTATTTCCTGAATTGAGGGAGAAGAATTTACCCGGTGGAAGTTAGTCATGTCCCTGATCTCTTCCTGATTTAATCAGATACTTGGCTATGTATAACTTCCTAACTACATCTTTTGCATCCAAATCCCAAATATGTTCTTCAAATCTCTTTTACTAGTGATCTCTTATATCATCCCATATCTAAGCCTGGTATACCACGCGCAACTTTTTGGGTGGTATCATCACCATCCAGATGGATTGATGATAATGAATGGTGATAATGGAAGGCCATAGGCGATGACTTCAGTTAGCATCGGATAAACCGTCTGCTTGTTTGCTAACGTATATATATAAAAATCAAACAATTGCTTCACATCTTACGGTTGGTCGCCTTGTTTAAAATTCGACCAGGAAACCATTGTGTCATTAAAATTATATTCAGTCATAAAATATCTCGTTTCTTAACATTTAGTAGGTAACATTATTAGTAATAACATCTATTCGTTTGCAACTACCCAAAAAGAACTTCTGCCAGAAAAAAAAACGAAACCAGTTTAAAAAACGAAAACGTCGAAAGCGGCTTTTTAATCTGTTAATGGCCGCCCGCCGCTATCATTTTGCCGCCGTATTTCGCGTCAAAATTATTGTTAATTGTAGTCTGTGGCCGGCGGCCACGGGCGCAATCGACACTGCCTTTTTCGCATCGATTAATGTAATTCACAGGTAGCGATATGTATCATGGAAAGAGCAGGGGCTGATTTATTTTATCTGTGACTATGCTACAATACAAAGTTTTGATAACCGATTGCTTGATTATGTTGTTGCTTAGACGTAGTTGCAGAGTCGCTGATATAACCTACATTACACTACTACATTTATATGGGTGTTTGTATATAGGGGTTATATTTATAAAAAAGTTCTTGTAATATTAAAGTAATTCCAAGTGCAATGATTGAGTTGTTTAAAAATATTTTTTATATAATCAATTTGACAAGCGACGTTCACCTAATGTTAAACTCTAAAGTTACAACTTGTTTTGAAATTATCCCACTGCTGGGCTGAGGCTTCCTCTAGAACAATAGTATAGCGGCCCCAGTGGGAATTGGTGGACTTCACACTTTAGAAATGTTATTTCTTTAATATGCAGCTTTCCTCACGATGTTTTCTTTTACCGCCGAGCACGTAGTAAAGTGCTTAAACTTGTAATTACAAAATTGACAATTTTGTTGCTGCCGGCACTGGGGATCGTACTCGGGTTCGTCTCGAGTAAACAGAATTAAAGGCGAGCGCCCGGACACTGAGCTACCACGGCTCTCATATATCTCTTGTTAAATGGTAACACTGAATATATGAAGAATTGCCTGAACCTTAAGGGAATAATAATACACAAATAATATTTAATGATCTTTCATTGGATAAAAAGATATGACATATTGATATTGACCACATTATAGATAGTGACCCACTACTGAGAAGAAAATCTGATCCTAGTGGCTAGATGTAAGGAAGAACAATCCGCAAACCTCAACCAGCTTTCAGAGCGGCGTATAGGCAGTCGTATAAAAACAGCAGATTTTTTGTTTAAACAATAAACATTTTTAAAGAAAATTACGAAGCCAACTTCAACTTATATGAAATTATTCTCACTTGCATTGGGATCTCTCGGACAAATATTACATGTAGATTTAGATTATTATTTACATGAAAAAAGATGTGTTCAAATATTACTTTTTTGTATAAAAGAAAGAGTCTAGTTCAATTGGTTCATAGAAAAAAGTTACCGTGAACTCACATAACAATTTACAAGTCACTTACTAGACAATATTATTTTCAACTCCAAATAAAAAATGGAACAAATTACAACACTGACATACTTTTACATTCACAATTCCGGTACAATTATAACTAATATTATGCCCCAAATCCCTAAACGCTTTTATGAGTCATATCGCTTGCCCGTTGCAAATTAGCAAAGGTTAAAACAGAAAATGTCCAATGAATTGTGACGATACGTTCGCGATAACGTTCTAGCGTTTAGCAATTAGCGGCAACGGAAATATAGCAGTGTTAATTGAGAACGAAATCGCGTGCAGCCGTCGACCGGAACTGTCGCGAGCGCCAAGTTAAATACAAAATTTAGAGCTTGGAAATGCTTAAATTATTTCTAGTTTTAGGAATGTTGGAGCTAGTGATATAATCATTATTATTATTATTTTCTCAACACAATACATAATAATAATATAAGTAAGGTATCATGAGAGCATATCGTGAGAGACCGATGTGTCAAACTAAGCTCAAGGCTTGTATTGCAGGGTCATCAACCCGTAAACAGCAAAACAGTAACTTCAATATATTAATATCGACTTACTTATAGCATCTAAAGTATTAGCTAGAGAAAACTTAAGGAACTGTACAACTTACAGCTTAATAGATATTATTCTAAATGTTGCATATTTATTTTCGGCGTAATAAATCTATTGGCCATGCCATGCCGTGACGGTGGACGGCGTGACACTATACGACGTCTTGTCTTCTCTACGCGACAACAAGTATGCATCATCGATCACACACCAATTAATTGCAAGCACTGAATCGATTACAACCATAATTCTCTGACTAGATTGCCCATCGTGTCAGAATTTTCGTCAGAAATACTTTAAATGACAAAGTATACAATGTCATATATAAGTGTTAAATATAGTGCCGGTTATCAAAAAAATGTGCACGACCACTCGCTATATTGGTAAGTCTATCTGTCAAATCGAAAAATATAATACTTTTTGACAGATATTTGACAACTAGAAGTCAAAGTCATGCACGTTCTTAGTTGAATAGCACAGTATATATTGCTTTTAACAAAACAACCAACCAAACGCTTAGAAATGAACTATGACACATTTTAAATTCATTTAATTAAAAAAAAAACAAATTACTCGATCAATTTTAATTTAAAAAAATAGGACTAATCTTTAAGTATACTCTTAAAAATAATCAAAAGATTATTTAAAATCGATTCTTAAATGACGGAGTTTTAACCAAAAAACTCATTTTGAATTCGATCGATACATTGATTTACATTTATAAGTAAATCAACATAACATGTGGTAACGAATTTTTAATTATATCTACTGTATACAACTCACGATTTCGTCAAAATTGGTAACAAGATATCTCTGTGGTAACAAAACCAGCCGGCTGCAATCAATGATGCGTGATGCCCGCAACTGATATTTTCTGTAATCGATTAACTTTTTCTATATAAATATTTAACTTGAGCTTTTATAATCTGTGAAATCTCTGTCTGTTATCTGTGATGTTATTACGTAAGTTTAGAATTCTAAATTTGGTTCAATTTCAGATTTGACGAGCTAAAATGTATTGTGTGTCAAATTTATTAAAATCCGTTATACAAATTTACGCTAATACATATTTTATGAATGCGTAGGTTTTCAATTTACATATTATTTCATGTAACATTTCTTTAATATAAATCATTAATAATGGTTAAATCTCAAGATAATCAATTTTAAACACAGATTATTGATATGAATTATATTTCAAAAATATTTCTGTAAATAAATTTACATATTTATTTATAATTTATTCATGTAGTATGTAATTAATTCTTATATTTTATTTTATTATTTTTTTTCTATATTTAAATTCGTTTTTCTTTCCATCTACCACAAATTGTCTCCACGCCAAAAGTTGACTGGAATAAAATGCCTTAAGGCATAAGCCCGCCTTTTGTTAACTTTATTTTAAGGTCATTCAATAAAGAATAAATAAATAAATACCGCTAATTAATAATTACATATTATAAGGTGCGTGTACATTGTATTTCATTATTACAACAAATAATTTATATTTAAAAATACCTTATTCTTGTTTTTCTTTCTTATATGAACTATAAATCATGAACTAATGTACAGAACGATCTTTGGACCTTAAACTACTGTTTTTCATAATATTTAGTGAAATTCAAGACTGACTTTATTTTTGATTTAAATGCACTAAAAAAGTTGAATCCTAAAGCAAAATGGTTACAGGAATCTACCAAAGTTTTTATATAACCTGGGTCAATATTGTAGAATACCCTTGCTACTGTAGATCACACCGAAAGATGCATCAAACGTACAGAACTGAACCCCAAGTCTGTGTTGAATGACAGATGGCCACTTACAAGATAACATCTAGCCCGTAAACTTTACGGCGCCGTAAAACCAAACTCAACCCTTCGCATGCTAATCGATTCGTTCCCGATTAATTTACAGGCGTTCACACCGAAATGTAACAGTGTACATGCAATAAATACAAAACCAGCTGTTTGTTTCGTTTTATCACTATCTGCTCTACTCCTGGGTGTTGTAACGTGATGCTAGAGATCCTAAACTATTCCTATTGAATTTGTATATATCATATACAAAAAAAATGTCTTTTAAATTCCGATTTGCATTTAGATTTACAGGCATTGAAACAAAGTATTAAGAAAGCTCTTGAGCTTAAATATATTAATTAATATATAAAATAAATTCCTTTATTATTATTTTATACTATTAAATAAATTATTAATTTGCATTTCTATGTATAAATGAATGCGCTTAACAATACTCAAAACTTATATAAATGGAATTATTTCAAATAAACACAGTTATAGTTATGTCGAACTATAATTATAGCTTAAAATGTAATTAGAATCAGTAATATTTGTATTTCTATGAATATTGTGTTTTCGTAATAATATATAAATTTGATATTAAATTTTGAAAATTCTCACAAATATTGGGATAATAATAACCCACTTTTATTGTCATGAATAACTGTTTAATTGTATAATAAACAAATTCGAATTGTTCTCAAAATCAGATGACTATTTGTAATCTAAACGTAAACTATGAATAACATTTATATATCACATGTTGCTCCTGACGAACATTAAACAAGTTCGCGTTAAATGAACGACACGCTACGCTCCGGTGTGATGGGCGGCCGTTGGGGCTTCTTACCCGTGAAAGGGTTGAAATTTGACTTTATAATATTTTTTACGACACCGCCAGTGAAAACTTCATTTAGATATTAAAACGGACGCCTTTGTTATTAATTAATTGTTTAAATTAAACCTACAGTTACAGTGTAATGCACCCTTCTGCGTAGAATTCGTTAAGGGTCATATTCTCGAAATTTTCGTTTAACCTTCGTCCAAGGGGAGGAAGAAGAGGGTTTACAGCCACAAACTATGATATTCCTTATTTCAATTCTATGTTTATTTTTTTATTCATTTATTTTTAAAGTGTGGTTGCACAAATGGTCTTACTTATTAATTATATCAAAGAGGTCTAAGGAGGTCTATTATATCAAGGACAATTTATCATATCAGAGTGTAAACAATGATTCTATGATTAACATATCTGTGATGAAACCAATTTGTCATCTAAGACCACGGGATTAGTTATGTCTTGAAATTATTAAAAATCTCTCAAAAAATTCTCAACCAATTTCGATGTCCAACGAACTTAATAATTAAATATTACTTGTATATATTCCAAATTTTCATTTTATTTAAAACACTTTTTCCAGAGTGATTGAATAAAAATACATTGCATGCATTTTTGACCGAACTCTAATTTGAGATCTCACTTCGCTCGCTTCGTCAATTATGTCATTAGTAAACTTCGTGTAATCTATTAAATTAAACTACAAATGAAACCTTAAAAAATATTTTATCATATTTTTATACTAATTTATACTAAATCATATATATTTTATACTGACGCGACCATAAATAAACGATAGTAAACTAAATATAGCCCCAGATTAAATAAGAACATACTTTGATTGTTAAAAAAAAAACATTCTAGATAAACTAAACACTACACTAAAACACATAATATTATCTTTGTAAACGTTTCTTTGTAACTTTTCCATCTTAATGATAATCTTTCAAAGAATAATTACGCGTTAAATGAGTTGCAATATAAATGAAGATATAAGATCTTCTTTGATGCTAAGCAATATCTTTCTCATTGTATTCGTGCGATTAACTTAACTTTATAGTTCTTTATATTAAATATTATTTATGTTTAACTAAGCTACGTTCTATGACAATGGCACAAAGAAAGCGTTATATGCAAAGGCAAAGAAACGCTATATAAATTGTTTTATTACAATATAATCGACGAAGTTATAAATGAACGTTATGATAGCTTATCGAAAATAAACTAAAACCTGCTAAGTAATATAATATTTCATAAAAATACACTTACGACTATTCAGGGTTTTTTTATCAGGTTTTCTACATATTTTTTATTGGCTCTAACTACATTTACAAGACCGCTTGACCGAAGAGGTATCGCTTTTCGAAAATAAATTGAAGTTTGATCATATGTAATAAAAATACACCTGTAAACATAAGACGTGGTCGCCACTTAAATAATGCATATATAATAAAACTCTGCGGTCTATATTAGATCTTCGGTTTGATAAATTTAAGAACAAAATAAAATATAGCTTAAAAAACTAAAAAAAACACGCTTTAATGAGAAATCGAACTAAAAAGTAAAAAAATTATAAGTCCTGGCGATCCTAGTCAGGATAATGG
>JAOCPS010000017.1:164505-175077 GCA_025505425.1 Graphium colonna | reverse complement strand
AAAAGTGATAGATGACATTTTTTTTATTATAATCCATGAATTACCCCCAAAATTTTAATGTGCTTAGATTGTAACATTGCTCTGGCTTATGCCACAATTTTTATCTTAAAAAACCCCTCAAAAATTAGTAAATATGTGATTATAAATAGTAACATAAACTTGTAATTTTATGTAATAATATTGACATTTTTGATATTCTGGTGATAAATACTGAAAAACTTGACCTTCTAAAGTATACTACAAAAAATATATATTTATTAAAAACTGCCCTAGCTACAGCAGGCTCCCCTTGTATAAAAAAAATTATGTCAAACGAGTTGTATAATAGTAATCACAATTAACTGTAATAAAAAATAGTAACCATTTTTTTTATATTATATTACATGTTAACTATATCCCTTTCGAAAACAAAATTAAGATTGTTATTGAAAAAAAAAGTATTTGAGGGCAAATCACTGGCTGCTAAGATATTTGTAACATATGTCAGTATAAAAGTGGCAACTGACATATTGTTTGTTTACTTTGGTGACACAATGAACACTACATAAAAAGGATAAAATAAATAAAAAAAGATATATAAAAACTAAAAAAGGTATGTATATCATCTCTTTTTAAAATATAAAAAGTTACAAGGGACATATTAATGAATGTTATATTAATTTATTATTACTCTTTCATGTTATATAATAATAAATCATATCTTTCTTGTATAGTTAAAGGTTCAAACATTTGTTTCTTAAAAGGGATTCTAAAGTGTAAACTTTTTTACTGACGTTTGGTAATAAATATTGCCATGATTTTTTTTAAAAGTATTTTTTAAAGAAAACTTGTTACTTGATCTAATAATTAATTACAATAAAATATATGGGAGAAAAATGTATCAATAAGGACTTTTAAACAAGATATAATGATTTTACTCAAAATTTGTCAGTAATATCATCCATGACAATAATATTCACCACATTTCATGATTATTTTATGTTTTTTTGTTTAGATATTGACTGAACATTGTTGACTATTATATCATTTCACAAAAGTAATACTACTATGAGTAAATTTGCACATAGATCATTAAGTTATCCCATATATGTATAAATCAAGCCATACTAGCATAATGAAAATTATTTTGCCTAAAGTATACTTTCAAGTTAAAGGTGGTGTATATTGTAGGTGCAAAAATTTCATGTCACATTATTTGTCTGCAATGAACTCTTAAAGTTACCTAACTGATTTTTTTTGAAACTTAGCACAATGTGTAGTTTCATCCAACTTTAGATATAGAGATAGATTACATCTTAATTTATAGTTGCAATATTTCTATTGCAAATCATTTATTTATCATTTATTTAATTTGGTTATTCAAATTTGAATGATCAAATTGATTATATTTCCTGGTGAATTTTTATGCAGACTATGTTTCCATCTCTATTTATAATTAATACTTACAGTGTATTGAAAAGTTTACTACAATATAATTTAATGTATACCTTAGCCACAGCTACACATGGCGGAGACTACTAGTCTATTTATAGTTATTGACCTCCACTGAATTCATACCTAATTTCCCTATCTAACTAACTCTATTCAAATAGACTATTGTTCTTCAAAGAGGATATTAGAAAACACTCACTTGTGCAGTGAATAGTCTTACTAATGCAATAGTAAGGGTAAATTAAAAGTACATACATTGTGTAAATGTTGATCAACATTTAGGATAAGAGGTTTTTAGTTTAGAAATTGATCAGTCAGGGTTGTATCATTAAAAAAAGAGTAGGAAGTTTAGTTAAAACTTATCTACAAAAAAATGGTGGAGAAATAATTTATGTACAATATCTTCCCACGAAAAGACACAGCTGAGGATTGTTCGGTTTTTAATTATGATTAATAGTGCACCAAATACTGAATAGTAACACTGCACCTACAGTTTCCTTAAGTTTTTCCCTAAAAATCAGATATAAACTTTCAAGATACTCTTTAAATATATTTTTTAATAAAGAATCATTTTTAAATGGGTTTAGAAACAGACAAGCTATGGCACCTAAGAACACACTTATCTTTTGTCCCCCATTAGTTAATTAAAAACCATGAAACATACATACATTTATACATATGAATCACATGATCTTGCGTTAGTCATTTGAAACCAAACAATCCCCTACAATAACAAGATAAATAATGCTTTGAAAATAACAATTTTTTTTTATGAAAAATATACATTCTAAGTAATAAAGTCATCACTAACAAATGTACCCACAAATACTTTATATTTTATATCATATTTTTTCATCAATACAAATCTTGTTGAAGAGTTAATTTGTTTGTTTGAACGAGTTAATCACAGGATTTACTGGTACAAATTAAATAATATTTTAATATTGGATAGCCCATTTATGTAGGAAGGCTTTAGGCTATATAACATCATCCCAATAGGAGTGGAACATCAATGAAAAATTTTTCAAAAAGGGGGAAATCTTATGCGGGTGAAATTGGAGGAAAAAACTAGTCTTTAATAATACTATTTCTCTTACCTATGAACCTAGGAAAAATGAAAAAACCTGCTATAATAATCAATCAAAAACATTTGACTAAGATAAGCACTGCAATACTAAATTGGGGGCATAGGTCAGTTTCTACTGATATTTTGCAATTTTGCAAAATCAGCAAGTCCATTATTCACCTTCTCAAAAACTTTAATTAGAACAGACTGTGTTCCAGTCATTTATTGTCATTTGGTCTAAATATCTTCAGATTAATATATTTTCAGTTCAACAATTTAATAATACTATAAATTTGAAACCAGTCTTCATATGTATGAAAAATAACAATTGAGAATTAAAAGAATATTATGGATTTTTAAAGGCTATTATGTCTAAATAAATGTTTAATATGAGAATTTTGTGTTATTTCTATATACATTTTAAACATTTTTCAAATAAATATTAACATATATAGGATCTTCTTATAGATAATACTTTGTAATTAAAAATTATCTAGCATTGGTTGCATCAATGTGGCCTATTATTTCTGCAATAATAAACATTTGTATAACAAGGAGATAAGAGATTTCGGACAAATAAACCTATGCTGACATTAAAGGTCAAATGTATTTACACAATTTGTACATGTAATTACATAATATTTTTGAGACTAGACTTATTATATTAACTCCTACAGAAATTCTATTCAAATCCCGGATTCAAAGATACAATTGAAAAATCTATATATATAATTTATCATGTATGTAATTTGAATTATTTCTATTGCATTCTACATTTCTATGACCAATGTGTAAATGTTGATAAAGGTTTTTTTTGGATTGAATGAACTGTTGGCAGCACTTGCTAAGACATTGCCTGCGGTGCTGCAGGTTGTAGGTTAATTTCCCACAAAGCAAATATTTGTACGACATACAAATAGCTGTTTCAGATCTTTCGGTGTTTGCTTTGTGTGATTATGTTTGTAAAACACCCTTCTAACATAAGATTTTCATCTTATGGCCAGCATTTTTATTGAAGACTAAAATTATTATATTACAATATTCATACTTTTATACTCTAAATTAAATTTGCTGTTAAAAGATTAAATCTATTAAGCATAATGTCATAATAAATTATAATTAGTATGTAATTTTGATCTTGATGCATAAAACTTTCTGGTACTGGTTTTGAGCATTGTCCCTTCACTTTTTATTTCATATAGTTAAGTATAGCATGATTCAAAAGGTATATAATTTTTTTATTGTCAATTAATTTTTGTTCAATATTGTAACAATAACTAATAACCATTTGTTAGAAATTTTAAATTATTTACCATTTTGTTAAATCCACTAAAATAAGGAAAATTAAGTTATTATTTTAGTTTTCTAATTTTTTAGCTTCCAAGCTCCATTTTATTTTATATGAATCCCTTTAATACTAACAAATGTTTAAAAGACATTAGTCCAAATTATAGCAAAACATGATTTAATTTTATTTTGATTATCCATATAAATGCCTTAAATAAGCCCCTACTTACTGCTTTAGTCTTTTATCATCCACAGATTTCTTCTATTACTTAATTTTATTTGTTTTTTTTTTAAATTGAGTAACAACTTACAGGCATAAACATTATTTATTTGTTGTAATCACAGAGTAGAGCTCCAGACTTTTTTAAAATTGGAAAATCTAAATAATAAAAGAAATTGAATACAGGGTATTAACATATATTCATAAAACAATAATATTTGGAAATTGGAAATAAGTTTAGAAAATATAAACTTATTGGGGGCAAGTCTAATTAAGATAATGTATTTTTAATATAACATATTTTATTGACTTTTGAATGCTTAAAGAGCATTTCATGAGAACAAAATTTTATCAGAACAAACCGTGAATTCTTTTTAAATAAAGTGTGAATAAAAAATATGCATACATAAGTATTTATGTCACTTTAAATGTAAATGTTTAAATTATCTGCTAGTATCTGACATAACTTTTATTATCAGAGGTGTATAGATTCAAATGTTCAAGTTTACTCTTATTCTACCTTCCTGACCTACGTAAGTGATATCTTATCAATGTATACCATGTGACCAGATTTGTCCCACATTATTTACAATTCTAAATACATTTCTAACAGTTATACTTAAAACATATGGCAGGCGGTAACACTTAGTTTTTGTTGGTAAATAACCACATGTTTCCAATTCTTGACGATATAGTTAGCAGGTAAACTTAAGAGACCAAACATAATATGATTATATCTGCATTTATTTACGAATAAAATTATTTTGTAATGGGTACTCAGTTAAAAACTGCAAAAGGCCATATTTTCAGATAATCTCTAACATAATGATTTAAAATAATTACCATGCGCTTAAACATCGATATCACAATTTACACTAAGGTTCAAAACTGACACGAAAACCACTAATATTCGAGAAGTCTATTAAAAAACACTATAACAATTCTTTATATTAACGTTTGGGTAATATTTGTATAATATATTTTGCTTAAACTGTCACCCACTTAAACCGGGACTGCGCGGACAATGTTTCGAAACTGTCAAAACGCAAAAACAACCTTATACCGTCATGTGATTGCGGACAATTTAAAAGTTAAATTGTTATATTCAGAGCTTTTGGCGCTCTTGAATTCACTCGCTCTACTTAAGATAACGGTTAATTGGACCATTGCAAAAAAAGCTGCACAAAAAATAAGTTTACACCGATAGAGGTTATGTCTGCCGACACTGTCCAATATTGCATGGCGAAAAACGTATTTACACTTGTGATTGTTATAAAACAATTAATGTAAACAATATTTTAAATAAGACCAATTAATATTAAAATATTTAGCATTTATATGGAACAAAACAAACATTAGATCAGTAGCAAAACGCGCGCACTCAGACCTAACCTTGATAACGAAAAAGGCAAATTTCAAGTTTCTAGTTCAAGGCCTCATGAAAATACTGAAAAGTCACATGAAGCCGTTACACAAACAAATCTGAAATATCATTGCAACCCGCACAGAAATCTATTTTAAGACAAACAACAGACGAAAAAAGCACTAACCTTTTACAACCTCAAGTGACGGCTATATCCATGTAATTATTATTTTATGTTTTCCTTGCATATATCACAATCACACCACTGGAACCACACACCAATATTATTTTTTAGCACTTTCAGACACAATTCAGTCCTAATTTTTAATACTTTCTTCGTAAAAAATTAACACTTTTCATGAAACATCACATGCTACAAACTTCACGCACGACATCAAAAATCAGAATATCGTAGTTGCCATTGTCGGTGTACTAAAAATAAATAAATGTATTAATAAAAGAGCATTATTTTACATATAATTAGAATCTTAAATAAGAATTAAATGTTTATTGTTATAAACCTAAACTTTAAAACACAAAATATTTGTAAAATGTTTAAAAAACTAAATATGTGTAGATGACAACACCGTTTTTTCTAAGAAAACATTAATTAATTACTTTAACTATTTTCTTTCTTCTTTTAACATGCGTGAAACAATTAAATAAAATAATTAATTTTTTTCAAACATTAATCATGTTATATGAAAGAAATTAGGACCAACGAGCACTAGTTTATTGAAAAGGTTAAGCTTACACTGTAATAAGAATTACGATGAAGGTAAATTAAGTAAACAATACAGAAATATATACAAATGCTAAAAGACATTTTTACAATTTTGTATAATATTAACACGTTAATTATATAATAAATATTAATTGATGACAGTTCATTTTACCTTTTCAATACGTGGTTGGCCTAAATAACTTTCTTCCGTGTTTTTACGAACATAGTTGAATTGTCGATAGCATGCCTTGTCACATATCTTAGTATTTTTAAATTCTGTTCCTCAAGGTGAAACCAAGTATTCAAGGCATGATATTTTAAATTCACATACCAACGGGTACTTTTCTTGGCAAACAGCTATAGAAATATAAGACAAAAGTATATTTTTTTGACATTTGCCGTACTTAATATTAGAATCAACTTTAAGGGTAGTTATAACTAGGCATTTTATTAAGCATTAAAAGTTGTATATATTTATTGTATACAGTTCGTAATTTGCTTTTTGAGGCGAAGTGCATTAAAATTTATATTTCTAGCAATAACCGCTTCATTAATTATTAAAATCTATAAAAAAAATAGTAATCAGCTAAAATTAGGGAAAATAGAAAATGTTTAATCCATTAATTATTACAATTATACATACATAATAAATAAGACGCCTGACAGTAAATATTAGCAAAGTTAGTTTAGATACACTTAGTTTTTGCAAATTTTGCAAGATAAGTAACAAAATAACAACATAATTATTTAGGGATGCACGTTTTAGTAAAAATAAATAAAACGTGATATAAACATTAGATATTATTCAACTAAATTAGTAATAAGTTTATTAATCATTCCTATGCCGACAGCTAATCTTACTGTCTCGTGACCACCCAACTAATTGTTTAAGTAAGTAAAGAAACAGTCTATTTTTTGAATTGTCCTATTACTGGGCAAAGGCCTCCTCTAGGCAAAAGGTGTAGGGCATAGTCAATCACGCGGCCCAAGTGCGGATTGGTGGACTTCACATATCTCAGAAATGTTATTTCTTAGACATGCAGGTTTCCTCACGATGTTTTCCTTCACCGCAGAGCACGTGGTAAGTCAGTACTTAAAATTGCAATGAAAATTGACAATTTCATAGGTGCCGGCACCGTCGATCGAACTGAGGTTCACCTCGAATGAACAGAGTTGAAGTCACTGAGCTACCATGGCTCCAGTTGGTATATTGGCCTAATCTGTAAATTAATCTCAGAATGCGAGAAACAAAAAGGCGCCTCAGATGATTTTTTCACAAAAATCTCATGGTTCCTTTCCTGTCACAAGTGCTCTAATTTGTGTCCCTGATTCATGGTTTTAAGATTTTATTCGTACGGTAATGTTTTTTTTTGATGATGCGCATTCAAAGACATATACAGACAAACAAAAATTCTAAAATAAAAAATGATTTGGCTACTATCCCTTTAAAAATACATCTTTATTTTTTATATTTTCGATGTGGAGACGTCGGCAGGTTATTTTACTACTTTCACCTCTTCTAAAAGAGAATGATTAATGAAGGAAAAGTGCCCTTACAGATGTCTCGAGTCAAAAGCCACGATCGAACTCTGACCGAAAGCGGAGAGACCTTAGCTGTGATAAGAGAAGAACAGTTCTCGCCAACCGCTTCATCAGTCAGAATCGACGCCAATTTCAAAAAGGGACACATTGTACAACTGTCCCCACCTTCAGAATGTATCTGCCCTCCTTCAGAAGACAAGAAGAATCTAGATGATGACGAAGATTTCCAGAAACTGCTAAAAGAAAAGGAGGAAGAGTTAAATGATAAATTCAATAAGAGATTGGAACGTGAGATCAAGATTTTGAAAGAAAAATTCGACTATATATTGCAGTAAGAGATTTATGATTTTATCATACATTGATATTCACATAAATAGTCTCCATAGCCTAGTGGTATGGGCACGTGATTTGTAAGCCGGAGGTCGTGAGTTCGAATCCCGCGTGGTAACAATAACTTTATGTTGCCGTTTCGTTATGTGATCTGATGCCTGAAAAGAAAGATGATCCATGAAGTGGATAGGCATGGAAAAATTCGGTCCTGCCCCTGATCTCTCTCTGATCATGTTGGATATCCGTCCCATAGGGCTATGATAGTAAAAGAATAGAGAGTGCACCCGTGTTTGCGCGTACACTTGTGCACTATAATATCTCTTGCTTGGCTGATGTTGGAGTAGATTGGCCGCCGTGGCCGTAATTCAGTCAGGAGCATTTTATTAATACAAAAACCAAACAAATGTAATAATCAAAACCGCCTTTTATACGTGTCAAAGATATTATTTTTTTGTCTTGCAAATTCAGTCTTACGGACATGACATAAATGTAATATAGTTGCAAAGTGGAATAGTAATCCAGGAAAAATCAGGTTAGAAATGCGAAAAATCCGAGACGACTTAATCTTGGATATGTTATATATTATATAAGAGAAATTAAGTAATTGTCGACCAAGATTTCCTATGTGCATTTTCCGCCATCTTGAAAAAAGGATTAAATTCATTTTATTTACAATAACTCGGTTCTCCGTTGAGATACGAACATTTTGATACAATACTTTTGTGTTACTTTTATTACGCTCTACAATTTTGGTCTTAAACATTTTTCACCTATCGTTCAAATTTATTGAGATATTGATGAAAAAGTCGAAAATTTTTGTACTATTTTTTTCGCTATTTTCTCTTCTCCTTTCACAGATATCAAAAAAATATTTACTACCAAACTTGTAGAGCGTATTCAGACCTACAATTTCGTTTTTTAATTATTAGTTTTCGACAAAAATTACGCCCGCTACAATGTATGCCCCGCTATAAAACGACGGTCTCCTCAAGTATAAAAGACCCTTTTTAGTAATCGTGTCAGACCCAATCCGGTAACACTATTAGAGTGGCGGCCCGAGCTGAGGCTCCCCCGGGAGCCCTCGAGCTTACCCACTCATAAAACGAGGTTTAGGCCCGGCGCCCCCAGCGCCACTGGCCACCTCACGTCTGTCGGAGCTGCAGAGGCCCCTCAGGCCAGCAAAGATGAAGCACGCACCAAAAAAAAAAAAAAATCGTGCTAGAACTTTGCGTCGCATTCCAGTCAGTTGTCTCGAAGTATTCGAAGCGAAGGAACGTGTTTTGGGTTTATTTTGAAAATTGGCGACTGTTTCGTTTGCAAAAAACCTGTCATTAAAGACATTTATGGGGCTGAAAAGAGAGCTGTTCAGCATCAACGCACGTTTGAAAATTTAGATTCAGTAAGTGTTTATTGTGCGTGCTACAAAAAATATGGAAATGAAAGACTAGCGTCATATGCCTCTCAACGAAGTACTTCTATATCGGAAGAACCGGAACCAGAACCCGAACCTGAAGAACAAGCGCAGCTGATACCCAGCTTTGATATTTAAAATGAATGTTTATTTTGTGGAAAAGAATTTTGCGACGAATTAAAATTGCCAGTGCATAGATGAACAGAAATTATTTCGTTGCAAGAAAGTTCAGCGAGAGAAAACATTTTGAAGTATCTGTCTGGACGTGACGATGAATTTGCCCTTTTAATCGTCGAGCGAATTCAGAGTATACCTGGTCTCGTCGCAGTAGGAGCTAGAGGTGGTAGAGCATAACATCCTTTCACAGCTTTTGCTACACTTTTACGGCTACGCTCGTCCGGGGAAGTACCACCGCCGTTTATAATATCGGCATAAAATAGACTGCATGACTTTAGGAGATGCCGGATGGCCATGTCTACCCTTTTCTTTTCCTACTGCTATCCCCTTCAAATCCTTAATCCCGACCCATCCTATCCAATAAACCCATTGTATCCAATTTCTCGGGCATACAACGAACTCGCAACTCTCCGGATGTCGCGTGTGTGACGGGATCACTTACCATCAGGTGAACCGTTTGCTCGTTTGTATTCCTTTCCGTAAAAAAATATATCTAACGGAGTTTTTAACGCAGTTTTTACTAACTTCGACACGGCCGATTGATTCGAAAATTTAAACATGTATTAAGGATCTATGATAACACAATAATCTAAAATATTAAATATATTTATTTTATTTTAAAGTATGTTTTTTAAGCATCTACCCGTTTTTCTCTGTACCACCTAAAGGTTTGACTGAGAGAAAATGCCATCTGGCATTAAGTCCAAAGTGTACAATATTTGTGCAGAAGTGTAAATAAATAAATGAAAAAATAAACATAAAAAAATGTTTTTTTTTTTTACTGAAGACTGTTTTTTTCAAGCTGTAATTTTTTATATAAATACCCTTTGACAATTTGAGTAATATTTTTATATGTATTGACCCTGGATGTTTCTGTTTAATGTCAATTTAAAAAAAAAAAAAAAAAAATGTGGTGTGTAAAAAGTTGTAGAAGTGTGTGTCATGACTTTTTTATTAATTTAATATATTTCCAATAATGTTTCATAGAAATTAGCCTTCTATATTCTCTTTCTATATATAA
>JAOCPS010000017.1:145171-160708 GCA_025505425.1 Graphium colonna | reverse complement strand
CAGCCAGTGGCTTACCAACTGCTAGGCTCCCTACCTACCTTTCTGGTGTTTGTTATTTACTTTACTTTGTGTTGTATATAATAATTAGTTTTGAATATATGTTAATTTGTTTACTAATAAATTTTTTTGTCCTTGGTCCAGGTAATTCAACGGGATTCACATATTAGTCTACTTACTGTACAAAAGCTATCATCACCGAACAATATCTCTACTTGTTTTAACCAAACTTGACATTGACAGAATCATCAAGTCATTCCTTCATGGAGCCATTACATTAAAATTGGAATTGGAATTAGGAGAATAGTATGTTTCAATTGTCTTCGTATTCATATAAAAAAAGAATTATACTGTAGTTGTAATATTGCAGCAGTCGCGCTGATCTATTCATTTTGGTACTACACCAGTTGTGGTACTATGCAAGCAAATGATACTGTGAAAACCATAGCATAAATTTTATAACCTCATACTTTAAAACTTCTAGACTCACCTGTTCCGACATTGTCTTAACAATGTTCTCATAGAAGAAATCCTTCAGCCAGGACCATTCGGACTTCATCAGATAATCGTAGACATCAAAGTCATCCAGCAACAGTGTGTTCTCTACTCTGTGAACCATCATGCTGACCTGTAGATACAAGACAATAATTTATAAAGAAACATGTCGACTAGAGATGTGCCGACTACCCGACTAGTTAAGTAGAGTCGGTGAAGAATACAAAATAGTTGACATATAATTTTACTCATTTTACTGTGGTTATAATTGGGTGATTGAAAAGAAATTCCATCATTATTAACATTCTGTATAGTTAATAATAATTGAAAACACCCTAGTATTATAGAGTACTTGGTATTTGGTTGTCATAATTATGTAATAAAATTCGAGCCATATTTTTGACCAAATATTCCAATAAATAAATTACGTTTAGCTACTCGGCGCACTGCCTGATTAACCGCTAGGATTAACATGCGTTTTATCATTATGTAACTTTCAATTTTGTTTACTCAGCGGTAAATAAATATTTATTTTTAATCTTATTTTTATTCTTCATATATGATCCCCGCATACAACATCCTCAACTATTGAGAGTACCCTCTCACCAGTAACCCTGTATATATTTAATATTATTTCTACTGGCCACTTTATGCACATACAATACCTGATACAGCTACTTTAAATTGAATTTTGATAAGTCGACCAAACAATATCTCGAAGAAGTCTCGTTCCCTTACCTTGAAGAACTAGAAATCTCAACCTGCTATAAGTCAAAGTAATCAGTGAGTCATTGAGTATCACCCAACACAGCTTTCTCCAACAAAGTAAGGTGAAAAGACTTTGACACAATCTCATAAAGAAATAAAATACTAAATGAGAAAAAATCAAACAAACTCAAAAGAAGAACTGTATGAATTACTAAAATATTAATCTATACTCATATTTTATAGCTGAAGAGTTTGATTGTTGATATGTATGTATGTTCGTTTATTTGATTGTTTGGCTGATAGAGTTCATCTCAGGAACTACTAGTCAGAATTGAAAAATTATTTGTGTTCAACAGCTTGAATGTCGAAGATTCTTTAAGGCTACATAACATCATGCCATGACTAACAGGAGGGGAGCATCAACTAAAAACCTTGTAAAAAAGGGGAAAATTTAAGTGGATGAAAATGTAGGGACCAGCTAGCATAATATACACTCACAGTTCCATTTGGCTGATATGGTAATTTGAGCAACTTCTTGATACACTCCGCATCTGATATAACATCTACCTCCCCCACACAATCTGGGAACATATGCGCCATCCTGAAGCTGGAATGTTGATTGTAAAATAAAATAAATATGCATATAATTATTTTCTACTGAAAACTGTCTTCATACGTCTTAGAAATAAATTGTTAGGTATTATGATTTAAAAAGAATCTGCCTAATTTCATGAAAATTGTATGTTTTTTAAAAACTTTGTAACTATATCCTTTCAAATTGAGAATTTCCTCCCTTTTTATGGAGAAGGAGGCAAACTAGCGGACGGCTCACCTAATGTTAAGTGATCACCGCCGCCCTTGCACTCCCACATCATCAGAGGAGTTACAAGAGCATTGCCAGCCTTTTAGATAAGAGTATGCTCGTTTCTTGAAGGTCCCTAACTCATATTGGTCCAGAAATACCGATGGCTACAATTCATTCCACAAGAAAGCTGTGCGTGGTAGTGTCGGCGAAATCGCATGGTTGTTGACTGCCAACCATCAAGATGGTGTAGAAGGTGTAGAATAGTTTGTCGCATAGTGTGTTGAGCAAAAGTAGCAGCAGGTATTAATCCGAACAATTCCTCGGTATATTCCCCATGGTAAATACGGTAAACGACGCAAAGAAACGCAACATCCTCTCGCAGAGCCAAGGTATCAACACCAGAAAAAGCTTAGTCATCAACAATTGGAGAGGCTCAACGTTGAATGCGGTCCAATGGAGGGAATGGTATTGAGGTAGCCCAGCCCAGAGATGAGAGCAATATTCCATTAGAGGATGAACTTGTGCTTTATACTATTGCATAAGGTGGAACGTCTGGAAATACTAACTCGCTGTGATGAGGATGCCAAGGTCTTTGAAGCTAGCTTGGCTTTATCTTCCAAATGACCATGGAATTGGATGTATATTGGATATTTCAACTAACATATTGGCAATCAATTGCAAAAGTGTTTTATAATCTTTAAATAAAAAGGAATTGAGCAGTATTCAAATCCGAATGAGCATATTGTTATTACTTTAGTATAATTTACAATTTTTTAGTAATTTACCCAGTTATTGTTTAGTACTATGATTTTTTTGTTGTTAAAAACAAAACTTATAATTGTGTCCCTAAAGTTTACTACTACTTCACAACCAATTTTATTATTTTTATTACCTTTATTTATACATACATACAAAGGATTTTAGTAAAAAATGTTCTTGATTAAATAATAAATACTAAGAGAAAATTTGACAGAAACTATTACTTTTTGAGAGAAAAATATATAAAATTTAATATTTCTAAGGAAAGCCACCATTACTCATGCTACAATAAAAACATTTTTAATTGACAACAGTTATAAGCCTTAAATAAGCAGCTTGTACACATTTTATTAAAACAAATATTTATTTATCCACTGGTAAATAATAATAAAATATAATTTCCTAATTACCTGGACAACCCTGTACCTCTAGTTAATATTTGTTTTAATCCATAAGAGTCTATAGCTGCACCCCAGTTAGACGGAGGCAAATTAAGATCAGTATTACACTGCAGCCTTGCATATCTAACTGGACTTTGAAAAGCAGTATACTTCACCACGGCTGTCGACTTAATACCGGGCGACGGACTGCGATCCTAAAATGAAATAATTTTACCATAAAAGAATCCTTAAATAAGTACATAGCAGTCTTGGCCATATGAATACATGCATAAATTTACATTTCTTAAATTGAGACCAAAGAATTTGCCAAGGACTATTACCAAAAGTAGCTAATGTTGTTGCTTTACGCGGTAATAGCTGCAAAGTACTTGTTTATTTTTATGCAGGTATTTTTGTCACTCAACTATTAACAAATTTATTCACAACCCGGTAAGTTAATGGATTACAATCAGTCAAATCATAATTCTATATAAATACGGTTGTGCTTTTTAGAAAAACGTTAAAAATATAGGCACAATTTTACCTTATTCCTTTTGTATTCTGTTTCATTTTCGTAATCATCCATTATTTGAATCGTTTATATGGCGAGATCTCGTGGAATAATTTTTACGCTATGTTGTTACTTTGCTGAAATATGAAATTTAAAGAGTAATGTGCGATAAATACAGAATAATGTTTATTAAACCAAAATTTAAAGTTTATTTTACCAAGTCAAAAATAACTTCGAAAAGTCAAAAAAAATGTGACAATGACGTTTGTTTGACAGTTGACATTCTAAGGTCGGTGATACACATAAAAGGAACCGTCGTCAGCTTGCCGTATCAGGTTAAGAATTCCGTGATACTAGCGTACACACACAGTATTTGGTGTTGTGCATACAGCGGTTGTACCCAGTTACGACGATACCTCTTATCGTCGTAACTGGGTACAACGGCTAAATGCCTAATTATTAAGTAATAAGTAATTCTACCTTAAAAGAACAAATTTTCCATTTATAATTTAATTGACAAAGAAATGAAAATCAGGCTCGCTTCACACGAGAACGCGTACTATGCTATTGTAAAGGCAGTTAGAATGTTATTCTAAATCGATAAAAAAAACCATAAAAATTCATATTTTAATTTACTGAACAATATGCCGGCCGCTAGTGTCAAAACATTTAAAGGTACTATTAACAATAACAAAACAATAAGCTTAGTCTTATACAAATTAAGCTCAAAGAAACCAAAATGTACTTATAAAACTAAATTAATTTTAATAGATTTAACAATTTTACTTATACTTATTTAAAGTATCACGACTATTGATGTTAGTAACACGCCTGGCCTAAACCTCGTTTATGAGTGGCCTCTCAAGGGCTTCCGAGACGGAACCTCGACTCAGCCTGTCACTCGATTTAGTGAGGTGCCGGAGAGGGCCGAACCTCGGCTCTGTCGGTTACTATTATCTGTCTACGGGGAGAGCTACAACTAACATTGCTACCGACCGCTCCGGAATGCGTTAGCGCTGGGAGAAAAAGCGGTGGCGAAAGATACTCCAAAAGCAACGCCTCTATGAGAGAGTATGCCTGCAAAGTGGCGGTATCCTAGTATCAAGTGTCTTCTCATCGTCCGAAAAATATAACGCGTGTCATGGTGTACGGTTATGGTAACGTCTTAACGTGCCTAGCGGTAGAGCCTGTAGGTGTAGGCACCTATTATTCATTTATTCGGATAAGTCACGGCGCGATTCCAACTTCAAGACTTGAGCGATAGTGGGAACTATGACAGTATTAAAATACTATTAAATGCAATTAAATATATGAAATACGAGTAGAAAGTAAATGGAGACTTCAAGATTGTGTTTTTGACTAGAATGCCAGGTTCTAACATAAGTCAGTTAATAATGCCAGTGTCTGTACTAAGTTCTCCGGTTAAATTTGCCTGTGTGATAGTTTAAATGATGCCATTCACTACCGCCAAAAACATTGATCTGAACGTTTAGAGTACGAAGTGAGAAAGTGTAATATTAAATGGGAACCGCTTGTCCATCGTAAAACTATATTAATGCAAATATTGCATATTAAATTGAGACTTATTAAAAAAATGGATTGTAATATTTTCCTGGAGTTACTAAGCATGATATTTGGAGGACAATAAGAGAAAAATCTACTGAATATGACAGGAAATGTAAAACGGTCGATTTTCAAACATTTGGCGTCTATTTAAAAACTTTTTCTATTGTTCTTACAGTAGAAGTTATGAATGTGAATGAACAATAAATTGATGATTGATATTTGAAAGATACTTTCAATAAATGTTGTCAAAGTCTTCTTTTTTTTTTTTTAGTTTCATATTAAAAATATTTCACCCTAACCCTCGGCTGGTCTCTCCTGTCGAGTGTCATCTAACTGAGCTATATATATATTTCTGTCAAGGTTCATTATAATATATGTTTTATATTATTTATTTCGTATTTTATGTATTATATAATAATATATTTGTTACATTTATTATAATAGATTAATATCTGTTTTTAGATTCCCCATCCAGATGAGATATCTTGTGACCCCCCAAAATAATAATAATAATATATTTTGTTGCAAAAAACATGGTATTGTAAATGTGACATCGTACTTTAGAGCAGACTTGTTTTGCTAGATTTATACACATCATGCAAAGCTTAAATTACAAATAATAAAGAATTTACAAATAATAAAGAATTTACAAATCAACGTAAAAGTAATTAACAGTGTGGTGATACCAATGAGCTCATTTACAATGTAAAAATTATTTTCGACTAACCAATTATGTAACTATATCTTAAATAATAACTAAATATTCGATACTTACTAGTATTTCTCTTGTAAGATGGAAAGTAGCTAACGTAGTGGATGTGTTCTATTGGAAGCCATACTGTTCATTTCTTATGAGGTTAAATTTTGTACAAATCTTAAGCAGTCTCTTATATATGGACTTTCAATTTTGGAAATAATAGGTATTAGTGTTAAGGGCGATAATTGTTGAAATCAGCTTTATCTCCATTTATTAAAAAAAAAACCGGCTTTAGAATTAAATATTTCACACTGTCTGGGAATGCTCCACATACAAATGGTAGATAAGTGTGTTAGAATTCCACTTAGTTCATTCACACAAGGTTTTATTATTTTTGTGTTAACTTCATCATATCTTTCGGAATAAATGTTGTTCAGCGACATTATTTCTTGTTTTATTTTACTTTCCGACATCGGATTAAGAAATATCGAATTAGCTAATTTTATATTTAAGTTGTAGTTGACAATGTTATGCGTTAATCCTTTTGTTATTTATGTAGTGTTCATTAAAAGTGGATGCTATTTCTAGTGGCTCCGTAAGTACTTTGTCATCAATTTTTATGTATTTTATATTTTCTTTAGGGCATGAGTGACGTGTCTTTAATAACCGACTATGTCTCTTTGTTTTGATTTCTATTAATTTATTTTATATTGGAGGTCTTTTCGAATTGTTAATACCTATTTTTATAATATTGGAGTACATAAAATATTTGTTTTTGCTTGCTGCATTTTTATGTTTATAACACTGATATCGTAAAGTTCCTTTCGTTTTACAACTTATTTTAAGTCACTTACTTATCCAATTCTGTTTCCATTTATTATTTATAATTATATTTACTTCTATTTTCGGAAAAGAAAATTTGTAAAACAAACATAGAAGTTTATGCAAGACACTTAATGCCAGATAAGAGACATTTTCTATGAATATTTCAAATCGCAATAGGTATTGTAAACACTTTTAAAAATTGTCTAATATTGTCTAAGTTATAATCGTCTGAAGTCTTTTTTACATAAATTAAATATTGCAAGTTTTTCTAGCTTACGTTTTATTGGTTATGTTAATATTTGGGCAGTATCATGATCAGATAAATATAGTTGAAGAATAGTACCTGCATCAGGGATATTGCTTATAATTTGATCAATGCGGGATGATTTTCTTGTAGGTTCTTTAATATGTTTTTTCATTCAAGGTGGCAACCATCCTGGCTCGCTTTCCACTTCTGGACATTCTGGCATTATGGACCCATGGTTATATAACCGAATTAGTGCTCTTAGTCAGAGAAGTGGTAGTGAGACAGAAGAGGCGCTTGAGGGTTTTAAACCACAAGAAAAGCAGAATCCTTTGGCTTTATGGCGGGCTCGTTTCTGCGACGAACAATATGCGCTTAAGCGCGTAGTACAAGCAGTCCTGCCAGTCTTTGAAGCCTAGATGAAGCGGAGGTATAAAAGACTCATCTACAGGCTACACAAACAATCACGGGTCATGGAAGCTTCAGTGATTATCTGTGTAAGATTGGGTGGGAAGAGACGGCCAGGTATAATCACTGTGATACAGGAGATCCGGATTCCGTGGACCATATGCTAATAGTGTATCCAGAATTGCTACGTCAGATCCTGGTGGAACTCATTGGGCGCAATCTATCACTGCCAGCGATTATCTTAGCGATGATAAACAGAGAGTCAGCGTGGAGCGCTGTTTCATCATTCTGCGAAACAGTAATGATACAAGAGGTGGCGGCTGGACGGGAACGCGAAAGAGTTCTTGTGCACTCTATGCGTATGTAGTGCGCACTTAAGAAACATCAGAAGAACGGTAATAACAAGTAACCTTACCCGTATTTCTCGGGTATATGGGGTAACAGGCACATCCCAAAGGCTCAGCTACGAGCAAGTTACAAGGGCCGCGGTTGAGTTCCCTTGGGGAGGTCACCTACCAAAACAAATAGGCGTTAACCGTGGGGTTTTAGTCGGTAGCAATCCGACATAACCTAATCGCCCTCACCTAAGGCGGTTGGGTATTCTAAGTAGGATTTCCCATGTAAAAAAAAATATTTTCTCGGGTAACATGTGTTTTCTTTTAATATTTTTTGCTCAAATAATATAAAAGGCTATTTGTTTTATGTAAAACCTCTGTTCTGTAGACGCAAATAATTAAAACTTTATTATAAACAAGTTCTATTCCACAGGCTTTTTAATTAAAATACAAGTGCCACCTCTTTGTCTACTGCGACTAAAATTGGCAGCCATTTGAAAGTTAAAAATTTTAATACATTTTCCTCACCTTTTTTTTTACTTTACAAATATTTCGGATAGACATATAACATTAACATCATACTGTTTTTCTAGTAATTCACGAAACTCTTAATTCTTGCTTTGATAATAAATTAGATTTATTTTTCGTGTAAAATCTTAAATTAACTTAAATCTTACGGTAGACGTTTGTGTATGTATTTGATAATTTAAAAATATAACATCTATTAATTAATTTTTTACTCTTCAATTTTTTTCTTCCTGTTATATGGTAATATTGATAACTAGATACATTTTGCAATCATTGCGATTAAGTCCGGCAGCATAATATATAGGCTTTTTTTAAATTAAACAACTTTACGAATTTCATTGCGGTTTATTTTTAAATTTTATCAACCGACTTTTCGAACCCTTTACAGCGTTCATGGTCACGGGTAGGACTCGAAAACAAAATATAAAGGCTACATACAGTGCAAAACGTATTAATGTTTGTATCTCGCAGGAATCAGAAATTATAAAACATCCCTGTTATTATAATATTGTACGTTGTGACTGTACCTTTTATGGATCCATAATTTTTTTTTATAATTTTCTTTAGCCATTTTACAGATTTTCTTGCATGAGGGGGGCAACACTGACTGCGTTGTCTATCGATCGAAGCCGACCCGGCGCGACCGGCCATTTTGTAATTGTTGTCATTTGTGTTCGCTGTCTGCCGCTTTGTGTTGCAATTTCATCCAATATTTTGTGGGAATCTCAGCAGTTTGGTGAAATAAGCAGTTAAATACATTTCTCGTTATTTCAAATATCATTAGGTAAGTCTTTTCGATACCATTTCTATGTACCACGTACGCAGTCTGAAGGCTTGTTCAAAATTATTGATTGACATTAATAGGGGTCTATTCTGTTTTTCAAAAGCTTATATACTTAATTACATTCTATTCATTTACTTAGTGTCCTTTTTGTCATTTTAATAAGAAATTTTGAATACATTTGTTGTCCTTTATATTTTATTGTTAATACAACTCTGTCGTGACGCCATTACAGAAATTATAATCTTCCACGATTTTCGTGTTATTATTAAATTAAATTTGTTTCTTTGACAGCCATGGCGAATCGAAGACCTCAGAATGCTGGTCGTCGTATGGACTTTGGTCGCAACGATCGTCCGAAGAACTTCGGAGGGAGAAGTGGTCTGTCTCCGTGGCAAGGGGCCGGTCCTGGCGGTGGCATTCCTAATCTGCTGCCTCTAGGCGGCGGCTCCACTGAAGCCACGCTTGCGCTTGCTAGCAACATTATAAACTTGCTGCAACCCCGTCAGAACCCGGTACCTTCACTCCTGGACATGCCCATTAGACGAGACTTTAATCCAAACATGGGACGGTATGACCGAGGCTATGGGGGGCCCAATAGGGTATGTATCTATTGATAATAGAACATTATCTACATTAATATTTACATAGAGATCCTGAAATAACGCAAGTAAAATAGGAAATTGTAATAAACACTTGGGAAAAAACAGTAGCCTCACTAGAAAGTGCATAATTTGATGAATAATTCTGTACTTAGTTTCTATAATTTTTACCAATATAGTTTTTTGTATCACCAGTACAATAAAGGTAATTTTATAGTTTATTTGTGGTTGAAATTTACTATAATTATGAATAGAATTTTTTTAATTTGCTATTATGGAGAATAGGTGAGAGATAAATTTCAATGTAAAAAAAATAATTGATAGAGAACCATAATTGATAAGACCCTGTGCAAGGTGAAATTGATAATAATTTTTATGGGGTCATCACTATTAAAATCTATTATAAGAGATGGATATACTGCCCTACCCCTGGAGTGCAGTTTAAAAACACAGCCAGATTTTTGCCTAGAAGGTTCTGAGAAATGAGTGCACTATGTACTAGTGGAACAAAAGGGCGACAAGCAGGTCTTCTGGAGGAGCACACTTGGAAATAGTAAATTAATGAAAAAATCTGAATATATAAGAACTAGGTTAATATTTAATAATAGTTTTATATAATAATAGCTTTTATTACAGCTAAATTTTCGGGGAGATGCTTGGTTTATGGGGAAAATAATGTTCATGATTTCTTTGGAGAATCAACATTACTGTGTGATTAACTAAACTGCATGCAACTAACTAATAAAATAAACAAATTAAGTGATTTAATAGCATATCTTTAAATAGAATTTTTTTTTTTTAAATCTGCTTAATCATTTTGTTTTCCTATGTTTGCTAATGTGAAATTACTATTTTTTTTTTCTTCTAAAACTACACCTTCACTAAATTTTGCCTTACACATATATCATAAATAAACATTCAATATTAATTAAAATTATTTGCAAGTAAAAATTTTAAAAGGATAGATTTAGGAAATTACGCAAATTATTAACATCTTTTTTTTCCTCAAACACTTATCATTTGCCGTAAATTTCGATAATTTATCATTTGCAATAATTACGGTTCTCTATCAAATAATTTTTTTTGTCGAAATTCGCTTATGTTCCTGAAAAATTATCTTTAAACCTAGTTACTTTTTTACACAGTATTTATTAACAAGGTAATCTTTTACTTTGTTTTATGTTTTCAGAGTATAATAAAATAGGTATATCTTTGGATTGGAATCACTAGACTAATTGTGGCAAGAGGGAATAAATGTAAGATTATATGTCATGTTCGATATATGGCTTATTATAAATAACTTTGTCCTATTAAAATGTATAATTATCTTTTTTTAGATTAAAAACTACTGTATTACAATTGTTGCATCTATTATAAAAAAAAAATCATAGCTTTGCAAAGGACAATACCCATTTTTATTTGGTGTTGTATACACACTATATCAAGTTCAAACATTTTTTTGGAGTTTAGATTTCTTATATTACCTACAGAAGTTCTTTTCGCTAAGAAAACCTGAATTTCTGGGATAGTTGATAAAATCGTAATACATATATCAACAATAGTTTCTATGGCCAATTGTGTAAATGCATGTAGGTAAAGCAATATTTATACTTTAAAAATTACTATATCTAATCGATAAAGCGTAATCGTAAGAAGTTATGGAAATAATTACTATATAATTTTGATCTTGATAAATGAGTCTTTTTTTGTACCTATTTTGTGTATTGTCCTTTGTTAGTGAGACTAATAATGTCCTTAGGGAAGGGAAATGTATATATGGATTAATTTAAGGATATTAGGCAGTATGAAGCAATATGTCTTTAACTAGTGATGTTCCATACCTCTCGCACTAACCCAAGGAGTGTCATTAAATAATTTGCCTATAGCTAGGTAAACTCCAGTTTAATTTTATCATTAAAAATAGATGTTGCATCAAAAATTTTACATTTATTCTAGGCACCTAAATTAAAACCTGGTTTTTCAATACTTCAAAAAAGGAGATGGTCTCAACTCAACCATATGTTTTTTGTATGTGTGTTAGCCGATTTCTCAGCAAATTGTGGACCAATTTAAAAATTTCTTTTTATTTGAGAAGATACAGTACAGATCCCATATAATTTTCATAAAAATCTATCCAATAGTTTATTTTCATATCAAAATAACTAAAAGATTTGTCACAAACTCTCTTTATGTTTGAAGTTGGTTTCGCTGTTTTCTTAAGAACTTTTGTAAAACTTATATTCAATATGGGGTTCTGCATAGTACAGAACTGTTTTATATTTATATATGAATAAAAAGATGCAACAATCCTAAAAACTGTGACTACTTTTAATATCTTATCTTCAGTTATCCAACATTAACTAAATAGTATTGGCACAACTTTTTAGTTATCAATTAATTGTTTAACAATAAAGTTATTTTATTAAGTTTAATTCTTTCAAATAATGATAAATGATTATCGTCATTACTGTCACAATTAAGCCATTGCTAACAATAGTGGCACAAATAAATGAAGTAAATAAGGGCTAAAATAGCCTTGTCCTGGCTATGTTAACCCTCATTTACATAATTTTTTTTATAAAAATATTTTACTAATTAAATATGTTTATTCCCTCTTCAATAATGTTTATGAAATATATCATTTACTTATTTATGTTTACAGGAATATGGTGTGATTTTTTTTATTTATGCCGATTTAAGTTCTACCAATATATACAAAACATACAATCTGACTGTTTAACACAAACACATCAAAACCCAAATTTTCGTCACAAATTGTTTTTTTCATTTGTATAATTATGTTTCTTTCAGGAGTTTATCCTTTATGTTTTATAATTCTTATGCAACTCAAATGTTTCTTCAATGGTCGCATCTTCCTTGCGGCCAGCTTATGCGTGTACCTTCTTGTATTTCAAATTTCAGTGTACCTTCGTAAGGCTCCCAAGCCTCACTGTTTCCGTACTAACAATGAACATATTCCCTTTAGATGGGCAATCAGGGTAATTTCCGGCGTACGGGAAATTACAATCGCGCTGGTGAGCGTATCAACATGAATCGTAAGCCGTTCAGGCCCAATGACGGGCAAAGGCAACAAAACAAGAGTTCCCCGAAAAAGGAGGCCGATTCAAAGGCTAAGCCTGTAGAGAAGAGGTAAGGAACAGTTACCGTTCCCTTCTGGCGGTGACGCCGAATCTCAAACGCCGCTGCAGTGGATATCCCATCACGCTAATCTTAATCTCTCTTTGCGCGTTACTGTTTATTTTAACGCGTTTTGTACGTTCACCGGCATACTCTGCCCAATTGGCATACAACCCTCCACCTCAATCATAGAGGTGACAAAATCATATTTATATATATGCTAATGAGCTGTACTACACACTATATTGGTCTTCAACGGTGGTGTATCACCGTCGAATAATGTAGCGTGCGTGATGTGTTAAATTCAGCTCGGTGTAATTCATTGTCTCAAAACTAACATGTTGTTTTCATTAATTTAAAGCCAGTGTTGCAATTTTAAAAATTTTACGAATTTCCTAAGGATCTTCACCTCCATTCTAGAGTAGTTAATTTTAATTTTGTTCAAGAGATTTTACAAAGTCTGTTATTTGATTCAGAAAATTAACAATTTTCTTATAAAGTTAGATGTTTTCAAAAGCATTTTGACTTTAAACTAACAAATCAAGTATGCTTTAGTGATCAAGATCAGGAGGAAAATGAAGAATCTGGGGACAAGGCTGAAGTTAAAGATGAGAATAAGAAGGACACCCCAAAGACCCGCTATGATGACATCAATTCTCAACTGCTAAAATGCCACATTTGCAATAAGAGTATGTGGGATGGAAGGTCTTTTGAGAACCATCTGAGTGGAAGGGCTCATGCTATTATGCTGCAGAAGACTGCAGAAAGCTACGCCTTGACTGCTGATACTATGAGGCAGGAGTTTAAGGTAAGGTGATTTTTTTTTAAGTTTGATTTTGTGTACACCAAAAATATATTGATAAGTAGTAACTAAAGGCATCACGGTATCATTTCGGTACAGAGCTTATAAATCACGCTGCACCACCGAACCAACAAGCCGGTAATCAGCCCTTTATTGGCTGCCGTAGCTAGAATACAATCATGAGGAATATTTGCAAGGAAAATACAAAGGAAGAATATGAAATTTATATTCTTTGTTTCTTTTCTCATTAAAACTTATAAATTAAACAGAAGGTTTTTTTTTATGGAAAGCAAGACAAATGAGCAGACAGATCACCTGATGGTAAATGATCCCGTCGTCCATGGACACACGCAACATCCAGAGAGTTGCGAGCGCGTTGTCAACCTGGGAAATTGGATACAATAGGTTCATTGGATATGATAGGTCGGGATTAAGGATTTGGAGGGGATAGGAATGGGAAAAGAATATGGTAGACATGGCTATCCCCATCCCCGAATCCCCAGAAGTCATGCATCCTTTATTTTATGTCTACAGTACGGTAGTACTACCCCGGACGCTCTACCACCTGATTTATTTAGATGAATTAATGAAATTATTTAGCAATCCCTAACCGCAAGCCAAACCTAGTTTTTACATAATCATCATAAATTTTAGATTCGTGAAATGAAACGAACCCGCAAGACTGGTCAGCAACCCCCACGCGATTTCTACTGCGCCATGTGTGATATGTATGCTGCTGATGGGGCCATACATAGAACCACTGTAGGCCATCGTAAGCTCAAGAAGTACTTGCATCCTACTTGTACATCTTGTCATAAGGAAATGCCGACCAGGATCGAATTGGATGAGCACCGGTTGACGGCTGAACATCTGAGGAACATGCAGGATAAGCAGGAGGTTGTGTCCAAGCCCAAGCCTGAGGGTAAGCTCTCATATAAAAATATGTTTTAATGGAAAGGAAAACAAATGAGCAGACAGTTCACCTCATGTCAAACAATTCCTTCACCCATGGACACATAACATTGATTAGCGTATCTTAGATACGCTAATCAATGTTATGAAACGTAGGGGTTAATTTTCTTAGCTGTCAAACTCAGAATTTCAAGTCTGTGATCATTCAATATCCTGGGGTGATAATGAGCCACCTCTCTATATACGCCTATGCCAGAAGGAAGTGGGTAAAGATCTGGGTAGGAATGGCCATCCGCTATTTCGGAAGGCCATGCATACATTTTTTTATGCCCACTTTGTTATGGTTGATAGTACTTCTTGAAAAGATGTTATACTTAAATTTAATAATAAATTTCTCTACTGTTTTTGAAGGTGGCAACTTCAAAAACAGTAGAGAAATTTCATGATTTATTTCTGATAATTTTTTTGGACTTCGACTCGCCCTTTTAACACAAAACCTAGAGCATATACTTAGCATTTAAAGTAATTAAATAATTATTCTAATGCAGTAATGGTGATTTCAACTCTTACTATGGAGCAATCGTATTTGCGTGATGACCGCGATCGCTGGCGCCGTCCTGAACGCCAGGATAAGGAGAAGGAGACCGAAGAGAAGGAGGAGAAGAAAGATGATCAGGTAATGTTATTCCCTTGATATTAAAGGAAAGCAGTATTACCATTATATTTATGTAAAAAAATTAAGGGGATAATAGTTTTAGCCGAAACTTTTCAATAAGTTGAGCACGCCGCAGGTCATCGACTGCCCCGCCACTCCGTTCACGCTCAAATATATCTCTGTTTTCTCTTCTTATGTGAAATTGCTGTATTGTTTGGAAACCAGATATCCACTCTCTACCTACTTTCCTGTAGAATTTTTTTACATCTTATTTTTAATTTTCTGTACAATAGATAACAGATAGATATAGATTTACGAGCCCCAATGCAAAATAGTTCGTCTAGTATGGAAAGTAGTACAAGCCGTAAAATATAGAAAGTAAATATTGG
>JAOCPS010000017.1:119229-132407 GCA_025505425.1 Graphium colonna | reverse complement strand
ACGTTTTTTGCCGACTAGGGTACCCGTCCGCAGCGCCCCATAAGGAACTTCGTTCCAATATTTTCAAATTTGTTTTACGATGACAGACGGACAGTTCAAAAGCTTGCGTCTCTGTAAACATGACCTATTTACATGGCAACATTTATGTGCAGTAAAAGGATGCAGTATGTCTGTATGTTCGACGTTTATAGCCTCTGCTTACACCATTTCCTTTAATGTCGTCGTGTTGATGGTGTTTGCAGTGAACCCTTCTGTATAAGATGACATTCGATTTTCAACTTTAAAGCGTGGGATTTAAGCATCAATATAGTTTTCGGTGACTGTAGTTTATTTGGAAGAAAATGTTATGGAGACCCAAACTGTTAAACATTCGTTACAAGCAGTTTCAATAAAAACTTTTAATATTTGTTCAGAATATTATCAAATATAGCTAAAATACTCGAGCAACACTTAATAACTTTATAAAGTCGGCATAAAAAAGTATGCATAACTTTTGGGGATGTCTACCCTTTTCTTTTCCCACTCCTTTCCCTTCCGAATCCTTAATCCCGACCTCATCTTATCCAATAAACCTATTCTATCCAATTTCTCTAACTCTCCAAATGCTGAGGGTGTCTATGGGCGACGGGATCGCTAACCATCAGGTGAACCGTCAGCTCGTTTGTCTTCATAACAATTCTTTATGTACATTATAGTCAAATTCATCAGAAATAATTAATAATCTAGCAGCATGCTACAACTCTTTCTTTTGAAAGGTGGTAGAGCATAACATCTTTTCACCGCTTTTGCTGCACTTTAATGGCCGCTCTTGCCTGGGAAAGTACCACCGCCCTTTATAAATTCGGCATAAAATAAAGTATACATGACATTTAGGGATGCTAGATGGCCATGTCTACCTTTTTCTTTTCCCTCCAAAGCCTTAATCCCCACCTATTCTTTCCAATAAACCTATTATAGTATCCAATTTCCCAGGTTAACAACGCACTCGTAACTTTCCGGATGTTGCGTGTGTCTATGGGCGACGGGATCGCTTGCCAACAGGTGAACCGTCTGATCGTTTATCTTCCTTTCCATAAAAAAGACTGTCAAGCAACAAATAAGACCTGTGAAGCCGCAGGGCACAACTAGTAAATATATATGTTAATTTTCAACTGACTCATTGTTGAAATAAAAAAAACTTAAAGCACGTCGGTAATCCGTCCACGCCGTGTCAATCAACGTGTAGAATATAATTAACATTTCTTAACCTATTTGCCGGCCATTTTCTTCCTGACCCCGCGTTTCCGGTTCCGGTAGCGCTATGCAGAGTAATGCCACGTCGCGTGCACAGATAAATTATATTTTATATGGCCACAAATCAATTTGACGGATTGTTTTATGGTTAATAAATAAATGCTTTTGATAGAATTCTAGTAAATAGCAGTCGCAAGATAATTATAGACGTTTTAACAGGAACTCGATAGACAACGTTGGAATTAAAAACACCATCTTCCGTATCGAAAAAAGTTTATTGAAAATAATTTTATTTTTATTGCTTATTTACACATAGATAATAATCCTAAACGGACTAAAAAAAAAAGAAGAAAAGATTTTTTTTTCAAATTTAATCTTTAAGCATTTGCAGCGTTTTTTCCCGCCCGCAATAACATTTTTTTTTCTTCAAAAAGTTAATTTTTTTACAGAAAATCACAAAAACCGACTTCAAACGCCTCAAAAGTATACTTTCGAAACATATCTTTTATGTTATTTTGATTTTAAAAACATACTACGAATCCAATTTTTATAAAAACTTTGTAGGACCATTGTCGAAGTGCAACCTACCCACCCTATTCCTATCAGATAAAAAAAATATTTTTTTCAAATCAGTTCCTAAGTTGCGGACATATATGCGAACATTTCTAAATTTTATTTTTATTTAAAAAACAAACTAATGAACCGATTTTTTGAAAATGTCATGGGATTATCTACGAAGAATGCTCTATCATAAAAAAACATAAAAAGTTGTTATTATGATTTAAAACAAAAACAATGATTTAAAGGAAAATAAGTTCATGATTTTCCTTAAAAATTTTATGGGACCTATAACATGAAGGCAGAGGCGCAATCTGACATCAAAAAAATCAATCGAATTGACAACCTTCCTCCTTTTTAGAAGTCGGTTAAAAACAGTAGGCCATGACCAGTCTTATACATTTAATACTAAGAATTTCTACCACTTGTCCACCAGATTATTTCACTACCGTTCAGTACTAATAGTTTTCAGATTACTACCGTTCAGTCTATAAATAACGGAATGCCAAGAATTTTGACGTCTACTAGGCTTAACGTTCAAATTGCATACTGGATTGCGCAGTAGTTTGTGTTTGTGTTAAGCCATAAATGAATAGTTTGAGTACCCGTTTAACGAAAGGAATGTACAAACATACAGATAATTAAACTGAAGATATTTATAGATACAATTTAGTAGAACTCGCATTTAATCGTGGTAAAGTTATTTGTTTTTAAATAAAACGCTGCCAATCTTATAAGACTTAAGTATTATGGTCAAGGGCCGTTTACATACATAAATTGCACAAAGACAATTAAATAAATCCTTGCAGCTGATAGTTTCATACATCAAACTTTTTATCCGACTTAAAAAAGGAGGACGGTTCTCAATGCGAATGTTTCCATTTTTTTGTTGTGTGACTAACATTTTTTTGTTGTGCAAATAACTGTGAAAATAAATTCGCGCACATCTACGTCATTTAGAACCGATTTTAAAAATCTTTTTTTTGTCTAGGGTGGTAGGGTTTTTTTGTTTAGGTGGGTGGGTTTTATGGTTCCATAAAATTTTTAGAGAAAACGGTTCAGTACCCAAATAAATAAACCGCGATAAATCCGTAAAGTTTTTTAATTTAAAAATGTCTAATATTCGCGTAAATCTCAAAAACAAAAACGGTTGAGTGGTTTTTATTTTATAGTAGAATGTAAAAATTGATTTTATGTATATTTGCACGCATCTTCATCATTTATGAAGCAATTTAAAAAAAATCTTTTTCTTTGCATTTTTCGTAGATGGTCACATAAAATTTCAAAAAAATCGGTTCATGTGTCCTTTGGGTAACATGTCTATTTTCCGTTATTTGGATTTAAATATTCCGTTATTTGGATTTAAATATTCCGTTATTTGGATTTAAATATTCCGTTTTTTTTTTGGATTTAAATATCCCGTTATTTGAATTCAAATAAAGTACTACTGAATCCACTTTTATGGAACCATTTCGCAAGTAAATTCAGATTAAAAAAAGATTTTTTCAAAATGGTTTCATAAATTACGAGGAAACTCGCGAACATTTATGAAAACATAGAAACGTCCGATTTGAGAACCTTCTTTTTTGAAGTCTGTTAAAAAAGTATTATTTTTAAGTTTACTTTCCAGAGTAGGTAAACAAACAAGCGAGTTACACGGTGGTAAGTGATTACCACCGGCCATGAATTCTTGGAATACCAGAAGAATCAACTACACCAGCCTCGGTAAACTGGTTTATTGAAGGTCGTTATCGATGAAATTACAATGCAATGACTGATTCCACAAAGGAAATTCATTTAAACAAAAAGTAGTGGTATAAAATGTACTATTGTCTTCAATCCCTTTCTCTTATTAACAGTTAAAAGTTGAGTACATGGCATGATTATGAAAACGGCATAAAATAAAGTATGCATGACTTTTGGGGATGCCGGATGGCCATGTCTACCCTTTTCTTTTCCTCCTCCTATCCCCTCCAAATCCTTAATCCCGACCCCATCCTATCCAATAAACCAATTTCCCAGGTTGACAATGCACTCGCAATTCTCCGGGTGTTGCGTGAGTCCATGGGCGACGGGATCAGTTAACATCAGGTAAACCGTCTGCTCGTTTTTTTTACTTTTCCATAAAAAAATATCGCTTAATATCAGGTGAACCCTTTAAAAATTAGAGGAAAAATTACAAATAACATAAAATGAACGGTCGCACACTGTCAGAAAGTCAGTAAGAGCAACTTAATAACGATATAAAGATATCGATGTACACAAAACATCGATATCGATAACTTGTCCTAGGTACATCACTACGAATTGGACAACGTTAATGAACTTGCTCGTACCGAAATAGAAGCGGGTACGCCCGCGTACCAAAGTAACTGTTGCATGCGTGACATGTGCGTTCCGTTACAAATGTTATAAATATATTAAGTGTATAATAGCATTGGAGGATAAAAATAAGGAGGTTTTTACATATTTCTTTGAATTTTACATAATAGTTTGATGTAAAGTCATAGATAATATTAAAGAGCATTTTAAGAACTCGTGTACACATTTATTTTCCTGATGACTACAATAAAGAATTCATTTATTATAATGCGAATGTTAATTGATTTGTTTATTTCTTGTGCTATGACGTTTTTATTTCTAAACTGTTCGTGTTTAAAATTCGTCGCAGGATTGTGCAAAGTACAATTTTACTAAGAAAATGAGAGCTGAGCTGATGAATAGATAGGTAACTTTAGAGAATCGTAATATAAGAATAAGCAAGACTAGATCTTATAGACATAAATGAATAGCAATATGGAAGGTTAAACAAAAAGTGAAAAGGATTCAGAGAAAAGAGTAAGTGTCTCGATAGAAATCTAGTAGCCCCAAAAATTATTAGTTGAAATCATCTGATTTTATTAAAAAAAAATAAAATAGTGAGACTGTGTTTACATTATAATTATTCCTTTATATTGATAATAATATGAAAATCCCGTGCTAAATGAAGTCATAAGGTTTTTGCAAAAACATTCCAACGCCTAGATTTGAAAAAAATCCATCAGTCGAAATCTACATCGATTGAAGTCGATATTGCGATTTTGTATAGCTATACAGACAAATTGAACAGGTACAAATACAATCATTTAGAAATACTTGCTCCACAATCACAAGACATTAGACATTTCGGATATCACTTAGCATAAGTATGCGGTTGGGAAAATTCACTCGGAATGCTGAACAATGCGACGCCCATAGATATGCTTGTAATATATAGAGCCGGCGAGTGTGATATTCTTGATAATCACGCCATTATTGTCATGGCCCTAAGTAATAATGTCTAGATTATAGAAAGAAAAAAAACATAGCTTTGGTAAGCGTCTCTCTTCAATGTCACATTGACTTAAAAAGTTGGCATATGAGCAATCTTATAAGCTGGTCTTGATACTAGTTGATCTGGTCTACTGGCCTTACAAGCAGATCCAGGAAGTAATAAGTTCAACTTGTAAAGTTGTTTGATATTTCTACTCAATTTAGGGAAACCTATTTGTTAACTACTCCACGATCTCTATACAGCAAGTTGACGACATTATCACTTAATATCGGCCTAAAAACTTTTTTTTTAAATAAACAAATTTAACATAAATCTTTATACAAGCCGCACAGCGGTTTAAATAATATAAATATATCTAATTAAATTTTTCTATAGTGACGCTTTAAAGCGAGGTTCTCCAAGCCCATAATGCTAAAGCTGCCAATCCGGGTGCGAAAGAAAGAACCGTCCTCAAACGCACCGGAATGACAAGGACAGCGATCATGACGCCGCGGTGCGGTCGGAACGGAGCGGGAGCGAATGGTGCCGTAAAGTCGTTGATTTTGAGAAAAAAACAATCGTGTTGTATAATATTATGACCGACATCGCTCACACCATCACAGACGCTTATTTTAGTTTGATTTTCTATTCCTTAAATTTCGTACAATTTAAATAATATTGGTTCTAATTTGACGAATAGAGGTGTGTTTTGCATTTTTTTCTATCGGATAAAGTTTATTCAATTGTGTAACGGACACCCGACGGAGCTAAGAAAAGATCTCAAATAAAAGTGGTTATTTTTTCACATTTTTATAATGTAGTATTACAAAATAAAACCGTTTACAAAATCACATTTCTAGGAGAACCCCGCCATAACTTGAAAAAGTCTGGAGCGAGCAGTTCATTACCAGGGTGTGCTATCATTCAAGTAATCATTTACATTATAATAACCTTTAACACACAAACGTTCCTTAACACTTTTCTTGAATTTATGAACTTAATAATTTTGAAAGTTTTCTAGGATTTTGTTGTAAATATATTACACATTGTCCCATAAACGATTTACGTATCTTCCTTAGTTATAGGAAGAATTAATCTATGTCGGTTCCTCGTATTTACATTAAGTAAATCATTATGAATTTAGAATAAATTCATGTGTTTGTAGACATACATTAGGTTTCAAATATGTACTGAGAAGCAACAGTCAATATTTCAATCTCTTTAAACAGATTTTTTAAATTTATTTATCAAATATAAGTATTAACGTTGAATGTTATTATTTGTTTCAAATAAAAGTTATTATGATATGAATAAGTTTTGAAAAAAATCTTTCAAGACGTTCTGGGATAATGAAAAATATGTGTGTTATTAAATTTCTTTTAATTATACTACTTACGTAAGATTTTTATGTATAGTCTATGTAGGATGGCTATACAGTGTCTGATGTATAGTCTACGGGATGACTGTTGTTGTTATTTATTTATTTCTTCAATTTATCCATTTATTATTATATCTTAATCATATTAATAGCTGTTTCTTTGTATATTATTTTCATATGTTTTTTTTTTATAAATCATTGTAAACAAAATAAACGTTTAGTTTGTTTACAATGATATTATTATAGATAATTGTGTAAAGTAGTTTTTTTTTTATTTTTATCGATAAAAAATCATATTAAAAAATGTATACCCGAATAATCCTTTATTGAAGAGCTTTTGTAAAGAAGGATTTTGATTGAAGGCGTAATGTTAGTAACAATGAAAAGTGATAATGAAAGATATGTTTGTCATGAAAAAATGTTTAAACAAATATGTTTACGTTTCTTGAGCTTTGTAGTTTCTTTTTAATCGAATAAAAAAAGGAGGGTGTTCTTTCGTTCGGTTCGGGTATCTTTGTCATGAAACGATTTTTAGAATTGTATTTTTCGGATATATCTGAATGAAGCACATCAAATTTTCGGTCCAGTAGTTTGTTTTTGAGTTGGGTTTTGTTGAATTTTCTCTGAAAATAATCTTGTTTTATGATTGATTGAATACAAAATTAACAGTATAATATAATTACAAAAAAAATAAAGTTAGTGTACAAAGGCGAGCCTAACTTTCAACAGAGTTCACTACCAGCAAACCCTTGATAGCAAATATGAAATCTTACGATAGTAGATACGAGGGGCGATCAAAAAATAATGATAATGAGTATAATAAAACTATGATTCTAGTTTTAATTTAATTTATTTTTCTACATAGTCTCCTAAAAATTCGATACATTTGGTCCAACGTTTCTCTAAACCTAATATACCCTTTAAAAAAATCTTTATCTTGACTATCAGAAAATGCCTCTACAGCCATCACCTCGCTAGCATCCTCAAATTTCTTGCCCTTGGGGTATTCCTTGAGCCGAGGAAACAAATAAAAGTCGCTGGGGGCTAAATCTGGAAAATAGGGCGGTACACTTGTGACACACGCCGTGTGTGTGTGTGTACAAAGTATGCTCTTCTGGTTGGATCGGTATCAAAATCGATCACACTAAGGAAAGATAAAAAACCATCTAAGTTATTTTGGTTAAAAAAAGAAACTGTTAGAGCGACTTTCATGAAAAATTATATGGGACGACCCGGTAACTATATCGTTTCACTTATTTTTTTTTAATTGTTTTATAACTTTCGAAGAATACCGCTAACATAGAGTGGAATTGAGAACCTCCTCCGTTTTTGCAGCCAGTTTGCAACAGTGGAACAATTTAAAAAATAGGCTTGAAATTGGTTTTAGGTGGCAGAGCATAACATCCTTTCACAGCTTTTGCTGCACTTTTACGGCCGCGCTCGTCCGGGGAAGTACCACCGCCCTTTATAAAGTCGGCATAAAATAAAGTATGCATGATTTTCAGGATGCCAGATAGCCATGTCTACTACTCTTTTCTTTTCCCACTCCTTTCCCCTCCAAATCCCGACCCCATTCTATGCAAATGTTGCGTGTGTCCATGGGTGACGGGATCGCTTACCATCATGTGAACCGTTTGCTCGTTTGTCTTCCTTTCCATAAAAAAAATAATATTTGGTTGGATTAGAGGAGTTGGATTAGGAGAAGGAAAGGCGTTATTGTATATGTAATCGAGACGGTTCACTTGATGTTAAGTGATTCTGTCACCCGTTAACTCCTACAACATATTGAGGTGCGTTATCAGTCTTAGATAGAATAGGTTAATGGACGGAAGAAGAAACGTTTTAAAACTTGGATATGAAAAGTTGTGAAATTGTTATTTTGACACACAACAGCCTATCCAAATTCAAACGCCTTAATAGTGAACTTTCTAGGACAAGTCTATGCCTGTTATTTTGACAGATTTTTCTGATAATTTTGAAAGACTATTTCAGAAGAACTTACAATCAAATAAAAAAAAAGAGAATTTTTATAATCGTTTTGCTTTGCGTTACGCGCGAACGCTCCTAAATATAGGAACATCCGAATTGAAAACCTCCTGCTTTTTTGAAGTCGGTCAAAAAAGGACAGAAATGGTGATCTGGCAGTCTCATAATGCATACTTCATGATAGTACACCAGGTGTTTTTGAATTTTTTTCAAAATTGAGTCTTAATATTCCAGTTGTCAGCCTTGTTGTCAATAAAGGCTAGACATGTGAAACGCTATGGAACTAGTGTAACCTACCTTTTGCTACGAAATAAAATATTAAACTAATTAACACATAGAACTATATGAATATATAAATAATAAAAATAAATAATAAAAATATATGAAGCTTTCAATTGGGAAAGTAGTAATTACACATATACCGCCTTATTACAAAACTTGGACTAACGTAAGTTCCGGGATAAAACTACATTCTGAACTTGGTTAATCCCGGTATTATTATTCATAAGACTATATATAGTGCTAAAATGATTCCAGGATAAGAGAGAAACCTAGTTTTGTTATAAAACAATTTTGCACTTGATTTAGAATGCTCTTAGTACAGTACTTTCGTTAGTCCACGTTTTGTAATAAGGCGGATAATGTTTAAACAGATTTTTTTGTCTCTTAAATTATATTTACACATAATGGCAAGAGCTATTAGTAAATTTAGATGTTGTAGGACATAACATCTTAAAAACAGCTATTGCTGCACTCATAGTCCTGGTAAAACAGAGATGACAACGCTTTACACACAAAAACCAGCCTAGACCAAAATACGCTAACGCCTAGACTGCCGAGTAGCTTGTGATCCTTGCGTTTTCTTATGGAAAGGTAGACAAACGAGCCGACGGTTCACCTGATGGTAAGCGATCCCGTCGCCCAAAGATACGCGTAGTCCCGCTTGATCGCCTAAAACACACAGCCCGTGTAAAAAATGTAGCCGGTTAATCGTTCTTACTTCTCCATTCTGCAATTTTTTTTCAAATTAAAAATATAATCAGATATTTTTCTGATGGACAACGGACATGGCATGAGACGTATCGCCTGCTAGCTTACCACCCTTTTTGTATAAAAAAAAACAATATAACGTAACAGAATATTTATTTATTTATTTATTTAATCTTTATTGTAACACCTTACAAAATTAAGGGAACAAAGGGCGAACTTAACGCCTTAAGGCATTCTCTCCCAGTCAACCCGGGGCGTGGAGACAATTTATATAAAATATAAAATAATTAGAACAATCGAATATTGAAAGATCCAAAATAATACAAAAAGTAAAAAAAGACGTAATAAAGAAATACATTCTAACCTTACGATTCCCACAAATCGAAGTATGCCGACGGATAATTGGCGGTTAGGTCGTTTTGCATCAAGATATCATAGTTTCGGCGGGAAAACGATATACCATAGAGAATAATGGATACAATTTAGTCTAATATTGTTAACTGGCTGAATCGAGTTACTTTCCATTTAGAAATGCGTGTGTGTGCGTTAGAAATAATGTAAGAACACTTACACACTAGTTCTGTTGTTGTGTTTGACCTACTTGGGGCATGCAAAGATCAGAAACCATTCAGCCTAAGCTAGGGCTTATTCATATAATGTATTAATTTTATTCCAGGCGAAGCCAATTCAATTATATTATTTTATATTGGCTTAAAAATAATTTTTTAACATATTTTTTACAATTTTTTTATTTATGGACTTACTTACAAAGGTAAAGACAGTAGCAAAAAGGAAATATAAATTTGGGATGGAAAGGATAGGAAAGGATTAGGATTCGATCATTTAATATAAATTATACTTTGACATCATTATAACTTACATATAAGTATTTAATAAGGTAAAAAATTTCAAAACCGTTTTTTGTGTATTTTTTCATAATTTTCTTTGTATTATTATTTTCAAATGTTTCCATCTTTTGTTCACTCATTATTTTTTTAAGGATATCAATAAAAAGTAAAAATGTCAAATTAAAGTACGGACTATATTTAAGTCTAAAAGCAAAATCGCAATATTCCTAAATTAACCCTATAGAGAAATTTTAATTAATTATAATACACGATATAAACGTTTAAAATTCTTCAAATATTTTTTTATATAAATATATACAAACAACAAAAAAAACTATCTGCTTATATTCATTCTTAATATTTTGTCTAGATATAATTATTTATCATTTTTTATTTATTAAAAAAATGGATATCTATGCACGTGAAAATAAATAAATTAATCGGGTAACACATGTGCCTAATAATTATGAAGTCGTATATAATGTTCATAAGAGAAATAACTTGTTTTTTTTTAAAAAAAAAAGAATTCCGTTTCCAGTCTATAGTTAACTAATTGCTTATACATTATTGATGGTTTGAACAGCTAAATTATTTGATAACGTTAAAATAGTTGACTTTAGTGTTTGAGACGGAACCATGAAGTTATTTATTCGCCGTCAAAGCATACAAGTCTTTTTACGACGTCACGAGGGAAAACAAGGACATGGACTACCATCGCGATGGTTTAGGGCTTTCACTTAGTGGCATGGCCAACTTAACTACCATAGACAAGCCAAGTAAAAACTCACGGTCGTAATTTTGACTATACTCACGAAAATTAAATTACAATAAGCATAATACGCCTATATTTGAGTTTTTAATAGATAAAATTGTTGATGTAATTAGCTATAGTTTTATTTGTAAGTATTAATTCTTACAAAGTATTATATAGAATTTATCGTAATAATTTTACATATGTTTGGATCAATAATAGGTCAATAAAAGTGATAAAACATTTATAAACACATGCGCCATCTTATTTTATAACTGTAATTCACTCGATTGATTACACATTTCAATATAAAACATTAAAATCCAGTTAAATCTATCACTATGAAATATTTTTCAAGTCTAACCTATAACACAACATTCTGCTCCCGCCAAAACTGACGCGTTATTGATTGTCTCTGATACTTTGTTTTTTTTTTTATATTATTTGTCGCGGCAATGTTCGTACAGCCTTAACAAACCTCCGCGGTGTGCGTTCCATCGTGCATGTGCGCGTGCGTATACGAAGACGACCTGCCCGTGTGTGGGTAAGCGCGAACAACTTGTTTGTTCAGAGATTTAATACACGGTAAATTTCTTCACGTTACCTGAGACGACGCCCTGCGCGACGATGGGTGCAAGTGAGATTTTGTATTTGTTTTGGATTTATTTTTGAAGTTTAAAATATTCGTTACAATAAGAATGTCACCTGTGTGTTTTATTTAGTTTTTAGATCGACAAAACTAAAACGAATATTATGCTAAATTAAAAACAATATGCAATTTTGACAGTTTCTCAAAACAGCCATAGGTTTTTTGAAAAGGTATAAATAACAAACATAATTTAGATCTAATTATCTAAAAGTGTTTAATTTTTCTTTTGTTTTCTTTACACAATCATGCATGTAACTGAAATTCCGCATACAGTAGTGCGAATGAAACAGGATGGAAGAAACCAACAACGTGCATAAAAGACTAAAGTAAAAAGGTACTTTATTATTGTAGCTTCATTGCTTGACACTAATCAGCTAGTTAACATTTACATAACACACTTATGATACTTTTTATACAAATACCTCCTTAAAAGACAACAATAAATATTAAAAAAGCCAGTTACGTCTTTATATTCCAACGCCACTTAATTGGATATATCATAGGCGTCTGTTTGCGCATGGCAATTGATTGCAACTTAACAACATGCCAGCAAATTGCTAAAACTGGTGAGCGAGACGGGAGACGCGGAGCTTTCATATAAATGGTATACGTGAGAAAGGGATGGCGAATTCGCAGGTTTCCGCGCGATCCAGAACAGCCAACATAATGGCGATGTAAGGACGCAGTGGCGTTCCCGCCAAAACGAGGCAGATATTTATTTTTAAAGGCGATTATTTTGGTTTAAAAGCGTTTAATCACAGCCCGTCTTGGTACGGGGCAGATCGTTAGCGGTTTTTTCACCGTCGTCCATATAATTGGCCAATAAAATGTTAATTTTATAATTATTTCCCGCCATATTATAACCATAAAATACTCGTGCGGCTCCCATTTAGTGTTATTGCTTATTAGAATATATTTTTATAGGATTGTGTGATAATTATAAATTTAGAATACTTTACGCCGAATCATATTTTAATTGTATGTATCGTGTTACTCGTGTTTTTAAACGATACAAAATGTAATTAATAAAAAAGAGATGTTTTGAACGGAACGTTACGAGTCAATTAAAAAAATGGAACGTTCATTTTGTATAATAACCCACTTTGTCTTATAAATTATTTTTGATAGTAATAAAAGAGTGATTATTAACTTAAAGGTTATGTGTCAAAATTTTATTATAGAAAATAGGAGATTTTTATAACAACCTATAAAAACATTATTATTTCCAACATTATCTATGTTATTTGTTGACGTTATCGAAAACAATATATAAAAAAGCCTATAATGTATACATATATGATCGGCTTTTTATATATTATGTTTTTGGTAAGGAAGAAAACATGTATGTATTTTGTTCTTTTCACATATGTTTTTTTTTTCTTAACTCTTGATGAGAATTAGACAGGTGACAGAGACAGACAGGTGGTAGAGCATAACATCCTTTCACAGCTTTTGCTGCACTTTTAAGGCGACGCTCGTCCGGGGAAGTACCA
>JAOCPS010000017.1:80888-92850 GCA_025505425.1 Graphium colonna | reverse complement strand
CAGGGCTTAGTCGAACATTACTAAGTTAAGCAGTTTTCCTCACAATATTTTCCTTTTCTAACGAGCATATGGTAAATCAGTAATTAAAATTGCCCTTAAGAAATGAACAATTTCATGAGTGCCACTAAAGGAAAGCGCCTGGACTCGGGTAGCACGGCTCTATATAATTAAGACATGATCCAAAATAAGACCGCTTAGTTTGTTCTAAATTGTCAACAGGGCTTTTTTCGGAACCGGTGATATTTTAAATTTTTAATTTTAATTAAATAATTAAAATTAAGTTTAAACTAAATATTAGCATGTCAATGTAAGACATCGCACGAAATATCGAATGTGAAGTTATGTTGCTACATTATGCCTTTAAATCGCTAAAACTGCTAAATGTTTGAAAGATAGATTATTTTTTTTAAAATATTAAAAACTTGAATGCGACGTGGATCAATGTAACAAATGTAAAGAAAAAAAAATAATGTATTTAAAACAACTTTAGATTCCGCACTGGCTCTGCCATCTTACGGCCATTTGCTAAAATAATTTGGTGTATTGTCGTCTGGTTGTTCTGTATGTGCGTACCCTCTATCGCATACTACGAAAACTACTACAATACAATACTATGCCGTGAAGTTTGGTACATCTGACAAATTTTGCAGATGTCATCTTTTACGCATTCAATAAATGACGCTACAATTTAATTTTGTTAATAAAGTTATGTGGATGATTTATTGCAAATATTATAAATATAAAAAGCGTCTATAAATATAAAGCAAAATGTGTTTCTCACTATTTTTTAAAAGGTTATTTCCTCGATTAAAAAAATTATGCATATAATGCACTGTTCAGTGTTGCCAACGGAACGCAGTCGGAAATCAGAAATAACTTGTCTCAAATCCACCATTTTCCCTTTGTAACTAACCGGTGTTCAAAACACGTGCGTACGATCAAGTTACATGGAAAGCCGCCGCGTTCGCGACTAAAGTTTATATAAAAACATAACTAAAAAGTGTGCCGCGTTTCTCTCTGCAGGTGTCGCGTGTTAAAACAGCAAAATGAACACGGAAAAGCTGAAAAAACTGCAGTCGCAAGTGCGTATCGGCGGCAAGGGTACACCGAGGCGCAAGAAGAAGGTTGTGCACGCGACCGCGGCCACAGATGACAAGAAACTGCAGTCTTCACTAAAGAAACTGTCAGTGAACACCATCCCCGGCATCGAGGAGGTGAATATGATAAAAGATGATGGCACAGTAATACATTTCAACAATCCGAAAGCGCAGGCCTCTTTGGCGGCTAACACTTTCGCTATCACGGGCCATGGTGAAAACAAGCAAGTCGCAGAGATGCTGCCTGGCATCCTGAGCCAACTTGGGCCGGAAGTTCTGAGCCAGCTTAAGAGAACCGCGTCAAGTGTGGCGGCACCCAAGCCGCTCGACGAGGACGACGAAGTACCTAACCTCGTTGGCAATTTCGACGAAGCTTCCAAACAAGAGGCTAAAGAAGTTGTGACCGAGGAGAAGGAGGAGGCAAAGGAAACCGAGAAGGAACCGGAAAAGGAAAAGAAACCCGAAACAGAAACCAAAGTCGATAAGAAAAACGATTAAATAGCCCCACTGTTCAGAACATTATAGTTTTTAATTTTTGCTCACCCGACGAAGTGACATTTAGGGTTTCCAAAGTCGAGTGTTTGTCGCAAATAGTTCTTATATTTTGTAATGGTTTTCCGAGTCGAACATTTTTTCGCATTTATAGACATTGGGTGTTGGAAAAAGTGTGCACCTCATTTTTTTGTTTTCATTTGTCGCTCACTTTGGAAATACCTTAAACTGCCCCCTTTAAAAGGTGTTGTATGCTTCCCACGCCTTGCACTAACAATTATATTACTTTAACTTTTGCATAATAAGAATAGTTTACCGTCTACTTCCCAGAATTCAGAAGTGTTTTATCAAATATTGTTGAAATATTGGTGGCATAGAAGCATTAAAAAGTTTACCTTATTATATGCATTATTTTTAAAAGCACACTAGTAACAGTATATGAATATTATATTTATAGTAAATAGGTGTTTGATACACCATGTAATATTTTTAATAATGGATTTTCTAAAGTTGTTGGTTCATGTCGAAAGAATTGCTTTCTCATTTTTCAAGTTGAATATTAGGTTGGAACGAATGAATTATTAGTCATACAGAAAGCTCTATAGAGTTATAAGGGCTAACATTGTATAATAAACCATAAAAATTGAAAAATGTAAAAGATTGGAGTTTTATGGTTGGACATAAACTTTGATCCATGATATTGTTTTTTTATTTCACCTCCACCGCTGAAACTAACCTACCTGTATGTTTTTTTTATCTTTATTGAAAATGGTTATTAATAGTAATAAACTGATTCATGATAACTTTTTTATCAAAAGAATAAATTGGCTGAGGTTTCAATAAAAGGAAGTCTGTGGTCATGATTATCACTTTAAAAAAATGATATGATTTATTTATTTCAAAGTATTATCAATAAAAACCCAAATGTTAAATAATGAACATTCAAAAACTGAATTGAGACCATGCTTTGGTATGTAAAATAATAATCCCAAATAAAAATAATTAGACTTAGTCTAGTTCAAATTAGGTATTACCTAATCATTATAAATAGTAATTAAACAATAGTAGTTTATCTTCATAAGTAATAAATGATCCTTTAAAACCATGTAGTAGAAAAAATAACAAATAACCTAGCATCGTAACTGATGCGATTGCGAATATTACAACCCTGAGAATAACGATAGAAAATGTGTTATTCACGATTTTCCTTTAACTAATTTATTATATCAATAACAAACTTAACAAGACAGACCTCCATCTAACAGTCCATCCTGAACTGGTTTTAAGTATTATAAACCAACTTGTCAATTATTCCTTACAGAACAAAAATGTACCCGACCTTTGCCCTTTTTCATTTTAGTCTATTCATTTTAACAAAATCTGGTGGCACGAGTTAACCTAACAACTTGTGCATATAATTATATAAAACTGGGATTTTATAGCGTTTCTACTGTAATGCAACTTATAATATGATAATGAAAATTAAACGATGCAAAATATTCTCTGAAATGATATTCTAGCGATAATTTTATTATAATCCTCAAGTATTATTTTTTACTTTAAATAAGCATTTTTTCACTCTAATAATCTATTAAATCACCTTGAGTCTATTTAACAATAAAATAATTTTGATTGTTGGCAAATTTTATAATAAGTCTTCTTTTTGCTAAAATACATTATTACACGAAAAATTACTTAATTATATGTATGTACACTGAAACAGAATGCTATTTTATCAAATGTCAAACAAAATCTACCTATCGCCTATCAGTCAAATGTCATGTAATACAATCTTACAAACAACTTATTTTATTTTATTGATAAAAAACGAATTTCAACACATTGCTTGAGTTTACTTTAAGTCTCTAAATAGAAGAGAACACAATGATAGCTAGACCGTGGACGGACGATCTACCAAAGTGTAAAAATACTTGTGTCGCCTCTTTTTTCTCGCAGATAGGTGGTAGTGTTAATACGACAGATGATTACCTCTGCTTTTATTGTCAAACTGAAGATGGATCGTAAGTGAAAAACATTACTTAACATTTTGCTTTCTCTGAAACCACTTAGCTTGTTTTGCTGCTGCAAAAAGTACAATTAGAAATTACAATAATTTTGCATAAGCCCTGATTTGGTTATGATTGCTCGTGGGTGCATAAGCCAATTCAATGTAAAGAAAATTCAATTGATAGGAAACCGTAATTGATAAGACGCGTGTAAAGTAAAATTTAGTGCAAATGATTAGTTTTTGAGAAAAAAATAAGAAGTTCATAATTTGTATGCACTCGAACTCCTCATGGTACTAGTCGTCTGCTCTAGAGTGCAATTTAAAAGCGCAGAGCTAGAATTTCATGAAGGAGGTCCTGAGCTAAACAAGTGGAGTGAAGGTTGAGTGTATGTGTGAATCAAAGGGGCCACAAGCAGATCTTGCATCGGACCACACTTAGAAATACTTGATTGTTAAGAAATCTATGGTTCATGTACTGTTTTTCAGTTAAAATTTTTTTACATGGAAATTTGTTCACGCACCCACAAACAACCATTACCCTTAATTCAAATCAATGCACCTTATTGTGCAATAGTAAATTTATTACATTTTGTGCGACTATATGATATTTTACTTGTACATTAATGGAGGAACTATTACATTAAGAAAATATTTGTACCTTTTAAAAGAAGCGATAAATATGTAACAATAATTATTGTGTGAATTTAAACAGTTTATATCTTTGTTTATCCTATTGTTTAAGTTTGTTGAATAACATACACATGCAAAATTTTTATTACTCGAGATATCTGCACACTTTGTGGTTACAGTGGTCATGCACCTTGATAAGAATTTTTATATATAAATAAGTCCTTAATTATACTATTAATATGTAAAGCAAAATTTTCAAACGCTATAAAAATTTGAGCCACATAATGTGAAGGCTGGCAGAAGGGAAACATTGAAATTATTTTCTACAAGTAATAGGCATTAAAGTACATGTTGTGGCAGGAACTAAATATGGCATTATAAAAAAATACAATATTAAAAAGAGCAATTTATTTAATAACATTTTATTTTCTTTGTATACAAATTATATACAGAAATTTTTAATTAAAAAATTTCCTTAAAATAGCGACAACTTAATAACTAACAAACAAACTGCGTATAGTACAAACATTATATCACATAGTGTGAGATAGGTTGCCATGGCCTGTATCGCCATATAGATGTTTCACAAAATTGGACTTCTTTCATTGTGGGCTATCTAATTTTAATCTAATATTAATTGGAGTGTACCCAACAAAAAAATTGTATTAAAAAATATCCATAAACTTATTATTTAACATATTTATTGGGAAATATTGTATATTTCAGTTGCTTGTATGGAGTTTTTGAACCACACAATGGGCTTGATGCAGCAAGATTCATTATGCAGAGGATGGCAGTGGAAATGCTCCTACCCCCACCATCTATCAGTAATACTGATGAGGAAATTAGAGATAGATTGAGGTAATTATGAATTTTTCATTAAACATAATGCCATTTTATTTTATGTTAAGGAATTACAAACAAGCAGAAACATGAGGCAGGTTCACTTGGTGTTAAGCAATCCTGGTGGCCATCTACATAATATACATGGATATACACAACATCTTAAGAGTTGTGACCTGGAAAATTGGACAGAAAGGGGTCAGGATTAAGGAATGGCCATCAAGCAAACCCCAAAAGTCATGCATACTTTATTTTGTGCTGGCTTTATAAAGGGCAGTGATACTCCTAAATATAATGGCTTCGATTATTGTAAATTAAAATAGGTATATGAAATATATTTATTTAAGAGTAAGAAAAAGAAGAAAAAATATTTTTCTCTAGTAATTTGAAAATAAGTTCAATTTGTTCCCATTTTTAAAAATAATGAAATTTTAAGCATAACTTATGTTTTTCTTATTTTTAGGAATGCTTTTGTATCTGTTGAGAAGGCCTACATAGAAAACTATGATGGAATGATCGCAGAAAGGACCAGCTTACAATATAGATTGCAGACATTAAATGAAACACAGGTAAATGCCATGATATAAAGGAATTAAATATTGATAAGTTCTATTTCTTTATTTATTGTCTTGCACCAACAAAGTGAACATCATTACAAGTAAAAAATAACAATGAAGCACACAACACAATTTTAGTGCCACCTCAATTATAGGCGCAAACAACATTCATCATATTTGACAGCATGATCAAATGAACATATCAAATAATTAATATAATTAAAGTAATTAAAATATTGGTAAAATAAATATAAAATTGTTATAATAAAACCAAGACATACATTAAATAATACATTAGATATAATAAGAAAATGTTGAAATTGAATTTTAATTATGGCAAATATATAAAACAATATAATAAATTTAACAAAATAATCACTAATGAAAATAATTAATACATTAGAGTTTAATATATAAAAAAACAATACTCTGTGCCTGATTATCAAAGAAATTTATAGAAAAGATAATAGCAGAAAAAAAACAGTAACAATAATAATTTTTACCATTTTATGTTCCTTGTTGGTTTTATTGTTATTTCATATTTCAAGTCATTAAATATGTTGGTCATAACAATTTGTCAGTAACTTTCTAAATTTCCTAGTGCACTTATAGTTGTAGCCGCTATAAGGTAAACTAGCTACCCTATTAAAGTCTACAAAGTAATCCCTTTAAATTGAATTTGCAACAATTTAACATCATCTAAACTTTTCACTTGTTTGTTTTTATTTATAAAATAGGATTTATGTATGACTTTACATCCATTTGACTGGGACATATGTGGAAATATGAGGCACTTTATACAATTTGATCTTTTTTTTACTTTTTCTGTACAAAATTTTATAAAATTTGCTTGAGTAGTTAAGGCATGAAAGATTTATTAGTATAAAAAAATAATTTTTTTCTTCCTTTTCTCCACAATATTCCTTGGCATCACAATAGATGCAAAACTCCAATGGGGACCTCATATAAAAAGGCTGGTGAGTAGACTTAGCTCAGCAGCTTATGCCATTAAAAAAATAAGGCAGTTAACCAATGTAGATACCATGTGTTTTGTATACTTCAGCAATTTTCATAGTATAATGTTGTATGGCATTCTACTTTGGGGTAACACAGCTGATGTCAATACCATCTTTGTCCTCCAAAAGAGAGCTATTCAAGCAGTCTATAACCTGGGCCCCAAAGAATCTGTAAGAGACTTGTTTAAGTCAATAAAAATATTGACTGTTGCTTCTCAATACATTTTAGAGAATCTTATGTATGTGCATTAAAATAAGAATGAATTCCCAAGATATTTCAATTTACATAATATAAATAGTAGGAACAAGCATAGATTAATTCCTTCTGTCACAAGACTAAGAAGGATAAGTAAATCTTTTATGGGGCAATGTATATGCTTCTACAACAGACTCCCAGAAAACGTTAAAAATTTCTCCATTAATAAATTCAAAAAAATGGTTAAAGAACGTTTGTGTGTGAAAGTTTATTACAATATTATTGCTTATCTAAATGATAACACACCCTGGTAAATCAAAAAAATAATCTAAATGATAACTGCTCGCTCCAAGTATTTTCCAAAAAACCATCAAAGATTATATTTGTAATACATATTATAAATTAAAATAATATTTATGAATATTCATATATAAAAATAGACTGGTCACGCTGAGTTTCTTACGCGGGTCCTTCTTAGGTCAGTGGCATTACTTTCCGAACCGGTGGTAGTAAATTTGACAATCATTAAGCAAGTGTTTACTTCAACATCGAATAAAGATATTTCATTTCAAGGGACAAATATTCGCTTTTGACTCCCGTATTTTCGTACTCAATCATCTCAGCTTTTATAACTTTCTTAAAGTCACGAGTATGAATCAATTACAATTTACAATACAAACATCACTTTCTTAATTTCTGAAAGGATACAATCTTTTTTTTTTGACATTGAGAACTTATCATCAGGGGTTGTTATGTACGTTTCATATTTTTTGGATTGTGAAGATAAAGTATGATTCCAGATAATTTAGATCGCCGCTCCTTTATTATTTTTTGAAGAGTAGTACTTTGGTCTGTTGTTTTTTTAATCTTTCTAACATGAATCAAAAAGTTCGACTGCTAATTTAACGGGATATAAGCAGAAAAATAAAGTTTCGATGTAAGTCCACACTTCGTTGGAAAATTTAATGTCTGATTCTAGATTGATTAAAATTTCTCTGATACAATATTTGAGAACATTGAAGCGCTTATGTTAAACAGGCTACTCCATATATTTTTTCAGTCCAGTATTAAACTGTAATCTTTCTCAGTATTAAACTGCAATTAAGCATTTATATTATTTTATTTTAAAATAAAACTATTGCCTTACTCTTACATAACTCTTTGACGCGTGATACGTGACACGACCTCTCAATTCTTCCTTCATCCGCTTCAAGAAGTTTCGCTTCAAAAACGCATTTTACAATATTTATTTTTTTTTTCTTTTGATTCTCAAAATTCTCCAGTACATATTTTTCGCAGTAACAGATTTTTCATACGACTATGTATACAAAAAAAAATTGATAACAAACTATAAGATTTTCTTAGATTTCTTATCACAATCCTCACTTGGGCCGCGTAATGGACTATGCCCAATAACCTCTGTCTAGAGGAGGCCTTTGCCCAGCGGGACAATATAAAAATAGGCTTACTTTATTTTACGTTATAAGTTTTTTTTGTAAAATTTCCGAGAAGAGAACTAAAATTTTTGATCTGCATTTTTCTCTTGTGTATGTAAAATTAATTAGATATCGTAAAAAATACAATTTGTTTAGCACCTTACAAAGAAAGGCGAAAGTTACATTTACCTTCAAAATCCTTTAGCGTAAATGAATGAAAAAAGGAAAGAAACATGAACGGATTAATTTCTTAGGTGATAACCGACTTTCGGGGCTTTTGTTCTGAAGTCTACCCAAAAAGTTCCCCAATTGGATTTCGTCTTGGGCTTTAATTTCACGCTCACGCACTGACTATGTAAGACAATGGGTTTCATGACATTTATAACAAAAAAATAGTATAACATATAGTGGACTATAAATCTTTACATATAATAAGCCGAAGTGTCTGTTTAAATTTTAAGCAAATTCATATGACACTATTTATTTAGACAAAAATTTAAATGAAATATCTTTTTTCAAAACATCTACTTATAGCGATAAGACCGCCCTTGCCCACATTTAGTTTATAAGTTTAGTTTTTAGTAAACTGTACTGTGTTTAATGTGAGCAATAAAGTGTTTATCTATTTATCTATCTATCTATCTATCTACCAAAACAAAAAAGGTTAGCATAGACACGAAAATCTCTTTAGGTTTTCCTACATAATTTTAAACAAAAAAGGAAAGTTTAATATAAAATTATTCTGGGTCTGTGAGATATGTAATATCGTTAATCCTTTAAATCTCTATATCATCCGAAACGCTACAAAAACTATTTGTTTTTGTATTAGTTTTAAACGAAGGCCGAAAAAAAAATTTTTCAGAATATAGAAATATATTTGGCAATTCAAACAGATTGTCGCTGACATTACAATAGAATATCATAATATAATAATTAATAGGATGGTCTAAATATTTTTTGATAAACTAAATGACTTGTGGATACTCTACATACTACCCGTGTTAGATAACCGGATTCATCGCAAAATCTTCAACACTAATGCATGATTTACTGATGACCGATCGGCGCATCATCGGCTAAGGGGTCGCGGAACGTGGATTCGATCGCCGACCGGAGAAATTATTAGTTTGATCTACATATAATTGTTTCCGATCAAGGTGTTTGTATATGTGAAGGTTGTATATGTAAAACACCCTTACAACTCAAGTAACGTAACAGGCTTAATTTAACTTAGTAAGAATAGTAAGTCGGTATCTTAAAGTTAAATAATCCCTATGTATGTGTACTTATTTTTTTACACATGTCAAAGGACATTAATCGCGTAAAAGTTTTATGCTATATAATATCACGCAATAACAAGGATCAAAACAACCAGTTAAAATTGAAAAAAATATTTAAATTTATTCGTTTACGGGTTTGGCACTAGAAAGCGATGGTGTCCGTCTGTGTCCTTCTCCAAAAGTGAAGTAATTGCTCAAATTGACTAGTTAACGAATGAAAGTAGAGTGAACGTTGAATGAACAATTTGAATGTGAACATAGCATGAATGTACGATTTAGAGACATTAATTTTAATGAACAAGTAAACATATTGATTTATTTTTGTAAATAAAAATATAATTCCAAAAATAGGAGTAAACCATTAATGATAAATGTCGCATAAAAGGAGAAATTTCCACGAGTAACGAGAATACTTAGTAAGAACATAATTGTGAATTTTGGGGCACACAGTTGTCAACTTAAATTGAAATATCGATAAAGAGATCATCCGTAACATCTCAATAATTAGTAATTTAATGACTAAATTCATACAATTATCAAGTTTTAGACAACTTTAATAAATAAAGCAAATTAGAAACGATGTAATCTACGCCAACGAGATGCTATCTCAGGGAGAAGTTGTTTTTGCTCTTAACAGGTGTTCTTTTAACAGACTTCAGTTGATTCCGTTTGTTCAATTTGGACCGTATCTCACACGGTCTAGCAAATATTTGAATTATTTTTCTGATATTTGTTTTCCAGTTTCGGAATAAAATTACATACAGAACATTATTTGCCTGATGTTCACAAAACATATGAATATCTCTTTGAAATTACAATTACCGGCACTGTTTATTTGTCCCCAAAATATATTAATGTAATAGAAGGAGGACATTTTAGATATCATAAAAAAGAAAATGGTTTCTTTTTCACTTGTTATTTTATTTCAGATGTTAAACTGAACTGAATCAACTAACATTAAACAAATAAGGGGCAAATAGCAACTGGGGCCCGCTTTTATTATTCTGAGTATCGGTGGTCACGTTAGGTCAATTAATATTTATTTTATTAGTATAGTACATAAACTTTCACTCGACAACGGGCCATTAGAATTTGTGTATTATATAAAAGGTATATTAGCCAATGTGTCAAAAAAATACAAATGTAATTTTAAATTTGAGATTTGCAAATATTCTCAAAGAATTTATTAAAAAACTTTAAATCATTCATCAATCATGAAGGTTTATTTACGTATAGGTATATTTGTACTCCAACGATTTAGTATTGTTAATAGTCTTTAAATTTAAATCAAGTTATTTGTAAATAATTCTGTAAAATCTGAAAATTTATTAAATTGCTTTCAGTAATTAAAAATAACCTCAAATAATTTATATATAATATTCATCTTACGCACCGACTGAAAGCACATCTCAGGAAGAAATCGAAAAGTTTTAAACAGACTTAACAAAAGCCTATGACTGCATTTTAACAACATATATTATAACTATGGGCGACTTCAATGCACAAATTGGAACACCCAAGGGACATGAACAGTCAGTCACCGGAAAATACGCCTACGGAAATAGAACTATTCGCAGTGAAATGCTCATTACATATGCACAGATAACATAAAATTAAACCTAAGAACAGATGGACATGGATCTCACCAGATAAAAAGACAAACAACGAGATCGATTATATTATGTAAATAAAACCGCATTTATTTTCTAAGTAAGATGTACTAAAATCTTTTTCGTTTGGATCAGAGCACAGGCTGCTGAGAGCTACAATTATTATAAATCAAATAAGTAAAAGCAGGCATCAGTTTTCTAACGCATCAGGTAAGCTTAAAACTACAAAAGAAAAAGAGGTTTACCGTGATATCCTGAATAGCTATTGCTAAACTTATAACGTCACATCAGAATTATAATGCCGATCAATATTGCAAAAACCTTGTATGTTCTATACTAGAAAGCTTAAAAAGTATTAAAAGATCACAAAAGTACAAGATATTGTCTGAAAAAGTCTTGAAACTTATGAAAGAAAGAAGTCTATTACAAAATAAGACTAAATTAAGCTAAATGGATAAAGGGAAACTGAAAAAACTTTACAAAAAAACTAACAAAGAAATCAGTAAATGCTATAAGATCTATAGAATCAACACATTACAATCGCATCTCGAAAAATCTAAATCTACTAAAAAAGCATACAAAGATTTAAAAAGATCCAAAATGTGGATTCCATCATTGGAGCCAGGCTCTACCAAAAAAAACTCGGAAGGAAATAATTGACGTAGCTACAAAATTTTATAGAAAATATTACAGCCAACAAAACACCTCGAAATTAAAAAGTCTTCTTCCTCCTAGCCTTTTCCCAAGTTACTTGGGGTCGGCTTCTAATCCACCCAAATATTACCTGAATTTCAGTT
>JAOCPS010000017.1:65177-76295 GCA_025505425.1 Graphium colonna | reverse complement strand
CATGCATACTTTATTTTATGCCGACTTTACAAAGGGCGGTGGTACTTCCCCGGACGAGCGTGGCCGTAGAAGTGCAGAAATAGCCGTGAAAGGATGTTATGCTCTACCACCTATATTTATTTTATAGGTGGTAGAGCATAACATCCTTTCCTGGATATAAAAAAGAAAATTAATTTTCTCTTTTCAAGTGACTCCAAAAAGGATGATCAATTTGACTGTATATTTTTTTTGTATGTGTTTTAGCGGATTTCTTTAGAAGTTGTGAAGTGGTATTAAAACATTTATTATATGTGAATTATTCGAGACGGTCCCATATAATTTTCATGAAAATCGGTCCAACGATTTCTTTCTTAAATCAAAATAACTGATAATTTTGACACTACTAAGGGATTTGAAATCTGTTTTGCTGTATTCTGTGAAAATAATTATTAATAATGATTCATAGCTTATCTGACATTTCACATACCTATGTTTAGGTGCCTGAGATCTGTTTGGTGCAGTAGCTTCTTCTTCGGACAGCATTCTCAATTCTCTCTGCCTCTCAAACTCTTCTAATTTTTTCCTTTCCTCGGCTTCCTGTTTCTCTGTGGTTTTCAAACCGTCGGATGGCTAAAAGACAAATTTACTAAATGCAGGCGCACGCGTCACCCATGACTCGTCAAAGAATAAGACAATATATTTGAAACACTTTATATGTATGTATGTTCCGCGATAACTCCGAAGTTTGGAATGTATGCAAAATTTACTAAAATTTTTTAGTTCGTTTGGCTTAAAAATAGCTTTGGTAGTTTTTAAAATATTTAATATTATACATTATAATAATTTAGTTTTCAAACTAAGAAAAAAATAATCACAAGACTCAAGTTTGCGGCAAACTACTAGTTATATTCATTACAGGATTATTATTTTGTAGGTTAGCGAACAATAAAATACAAGACTTTGGTATTTAAAACTTACGCATACAAGGCTCTTAATGTTATGTCAAATGACATATATTTATGGATGTTGGCTGCTTATTTAATGTCATATATCCGAACAACCCCTAACATTTTTAAACCAAACATAAACAAATAATACTAACTGATCAAGCTTAGTTTTAAACTTTTATAATATACACAGGGTGATTGGTGGAGTCACTTTCAATATTCGAGGACGATATAGGTGGGGACCATATAAGAATAAAAATAAATATTACTTTAACGTTGATTTAACATAATTGAAAGAAAAACATAATAACGAAATGCATGTTCATCCTAGGAGATACAGCTCGGACGAAGGGACGCGGAAGGAGGAGAGGCGATCAGGCGGCCGACGATCTATGTGTCGGACGTACAGCTGATCAGGCGCCGTGTCGAGTGTCAACACTTTATTTTTTTGTTGGAAAATTTTGCTGAAAACTAAGCCCTTAATGGACAATGCCCATTTTTATACGGCAAACCGTACCAAGTTTCATCAAGTTCAATCTTTTGTTTTGGAGACTAGACTTATATATTAACTCCTAGAGAAGTTCTTTTGTTAAGAAAACCTGGGATTCGAAGATATTTCATAAAATCGAAATATCAATTCATAGAAAATAGTTTTTATTGCATTCTACAGCTCTATGACAGATTGTGGAAACGTCATATAGGTAAAGCGTCATGTGCAAACGTCATTCTTTCATACTTTAAATTCAATTCCCTGTTTAAAAATGAAATCCATGAAGCGTAATGTCGTAAAAAATTATGAAAATATTACTATATGATTTTGATCTTGATGCATGAGAATTTATTTGTACCACTTTTGAGCTGATTTCATAAATGCGATAACAATCGAACACTAAGTGCTCTCCTTAATATCATTGTATATAGGCATATATATGTCTATACAGTGACTGGCGAGTCACCTACGATATTAAAGAAGACGACTCGGTACTTGATTGTTATTATATTTATATAATAAAATTGAGGATTTAATAGTTTTAGCCCAAATTTTGACTGTGATCGGCCGGTACGCGCAAGGCTGTCGACCCCTCTCCCACCACCTCCCATCTCACTCCGGCCACGCCGTGTCCCCTCAGATCGGCATGTCTTACGCAATTAATTTTATTACTTACTTTAGATTATGTTTATTAAGTGGCAAAGCAATATATTTTTTAATAATATTTTTATTTTCCATATATGATCACTACATATAACGTCAAATAAAGTATTGATGGTGAGTCACCAGCCATAATGTGTACATTTTTTAAAGTAACAGCAATAAATTTTTACCTAAAAACTGAACTAATGTTATCATAATTTTTTCTTACCGTTCCCCTCTTCTCAAATCGAAGCTCTCTCATCATTTTATCATAGTCATGACCCTTCTCTGCATTACTTAATACTTTATCAATGATTGACTCCTCAACTCTTGCTTTTTTAAAAACAACTGGTTGCAAATCTTTCCATTCGCTATCCAATTTCTCTGTTAAGTCCAATGTGTGCTCTTTTTCCTTCTGTTTTTCAGCTTTTCTCTTCTTTGATTCGGCAATGAGTTGCTCTATTAGATCCTTGTGAGACTTTGCACCATCTTGCGCGTCAGTTTTTGAAAGTATACCACCCCCAAAGTGACCCTCTGACACAAAGTCATCTGGAATAAAATTATTTCCTTGAATTCCGTTACAGTAAAATTTAAATTTCAAATTCCTAAAAAGTGAAATTTCTTGATATAATTTTTAGTTGTTCTTAATAAAAAGAACAAAATCCCAAATGACCATTTATAAGAAAATTTAAAACCAATGTGCAGTTATTTTTTAAATAAAAATATCCTAATCAGTTTATAAATGACAACATTCCAAGATAACCAAACAAAGAATATGCTTTGTATTCAGAACCACATCCTATTATTTATGGTCTTTGTCAAAAGTCAAATCAAATAATATTGACACAACTTACTATGTACAATGTAAAAGAAATAACTTACTGTCCAAACCTCCAAATTTCTTTCCAAAATCATCATCTTCATCATCAGACCGTGGATCATCAAACTTCTCAATCTGCTCCAAAGTTTGTCCTCTGAAATTTTATGAAAAATTATAATAACGGTAACTGAATTAACCAATATAACATAATATGTATTAAATTAATATACTTATGAAACCAAGCAAGTAAGTCTGTCTGTTTTATGCAACCGAATCTCTTATATTTTACCTCTAATGAAAGGTTCACACAGATTTTTATACAAGTTCTTCTAACGAATTGCTTGTTCTTATGTAGTTTTCTTTCTTTATATACCTGGTTTTATTTGATATATTTCCTTAGTTTTCATGTAAGAACATTCATAAGCACAAGCTATTTCACTTGAGGTTTTAACCAACTTCAAAAAAGGAGGAGGTTCTTAATTGTGATGTGTCAATTTTTTGATGTATGTCCATGCATATCTCCTCCATTTATTAACCGAATTTAAAAATTCTTTTTTTACATTTAAGGGTCCAGAGTACTTTCAAAATGGTCCAATTTTTTTTTTAGAAAAATCAGTTCTGAAGTTTGTTGTCTAAATCAAAATAAAAGAAAAAACATGTTCTCAAAAGCACAATTTTAAGGCATTTAAAATTGATTTTTGTGATTTTCTGTGAAAATAATCTTGTTATTTATCTAAATTGATAGGTTTCTTTCTATGGTCAAATAATAATGATCCAACACAAGCCCTCTTTTTTCATTTCTTTTACAAATGTAATTATAACTAAATCAGAATATTGTATTAATTGCATTTTAAACATTATGGTAAAATTTTTACTCAATTATTGCCATTATTGACTTATTTTTACCCAAAAACACAGATAGTTATAACTTATAAAGGTCACATGAGTTGTCAAAATAACCGATTCATATAGTCCGAATCTACGAATTTTATTATTTTTTTTTCTCGAAAAGTAGTACCGTCCCCCAAATTTTGCTTTAGACATGTCTCATCAATTGAATTATTCTCTATCGGTTACTATTGTTTTAAGGCAAAATTCATCTTGTCCAAGTCCTTTATATTTACCTAAGGCTAAGGCCAAAAAAAAGATAAAAGTACCTATGTGTCAAGATTTCGTCATCTGCTAAGTTGTAAATATTTTTCTTGTTATGCTGCTTTGCCCTCTCTGCTGCAAATCTAGCAATCATCCTGTCTTCAGCAGACAACTGATTATTCTTTTCTCCTATACGACGATCAATAAAAGCATTTGTCTTGTTCATTACTTTCATTTCAACACCCAGGGTTTCTTTTCTCTTTAATTAAAAAATATACATATATTTAAATTTGAAGATTACTTATTTTTTCAAAGGAAAATAAACAGACAAACTGATCTACATAAAAACGTGTAGAAAGCGTAAGCGAGCAATGAAAAACAAGCGTCTTTTTAGCTGATTTAATTTGATAAATGAAGACCACGTTTTGTGTAGAAAATTAGATACAAGATTTGTAATAACGTCAATAATATACCTTCTGAATAGCCTTAGCTCGTGATACACCAGGTAAACCACGATCATGTTTAGTTTTTTTACCAAGTACTTTCAATTTCTCTCTGTTAATATGAACTTCAAATGGATTGACTTTCTTCTTATTTGCTTCAAACTTCTTTTTCTTGTGAACTTTGTCAGCTAGACCAGCATTTTTCTTATTTTTCACTTTTGCCATCTTTTGGATTAAGCTTTAAAACTTTAATTACAATGAAAATCTTAAGAATATTATCTATGAAATAAGGTTATAACGAGTATTGTCAACTAACCAAAATACACATGGTTTTGACAACTGAACCAAGAAGTATTGTATTCATTCATTTTAATATAAATTAATGAATTGTGCTGAAGAATGCTAATACTAATAAAAAGCAAAAAAACGTACTTCTAAATATGAATTTAACATATCTAGCTTTTCTACACCTATTGTATATTTAAATTATATAAAATAAAACCGTAGAATATATTGTATAAAATTTCTATTATTTTAAGTTATTTTTGAACGCATGGTGATATGAAATGACAGTACGTAAACATTATCAACCCCGATTCTGTGCATTGTTTTGGGCCCGAATACTCCCGAAATGGTGTTCGGGTGATTCCGGCAGGACGCCGTGTAGCAACTATCGCGTAGGTATATTATTGTGTGGCTAACTTTCTTGTGTCGCTGGCGGAATCTACTTACTTGAAGAAAAATGGCAGACATAAGTAAGGAAGAACTTGAAAAAGAAATTGCAAGTAAGTAAAATTTCTTCTTGTTTGCGTAATATATGTTTTTCACAAAAAATTTAGATTATTCTAACGATTTTTCACTAAAATGTGCATGAGCTAAATCGCCGTGGGAGTCATGTAATGGCTTCCCTCTGATTGCAACCAAACTTAATTTTCGTAGGTTGTAATGGAAATATCTCTGATAGTATGGCTTTATTGAGGGAATGTTTCAGATGAAAGTTATTGCATATTATTGTCCGGACCTATTTAAGCATTAGTCACTGTTTTAGAACTCCCAGCTATGTCTGCCCACTAATGGTTTATTTTTATGCGACGCGAAGTTATACAATACTCCACGTATATAGCGAACTAATGGCGGTATTTCGTAAAATAGTATTTATGTGAATCGGTGCGCATTACATTTCAGAAAAGCTTTTATTTGATAGATTTTTCGATTAAACGTATCTAAAGTATCATAATGGAGAATATCATTACTGTAAATAAATGTTTTGTCATTTTACCGCGGGCGCCATATTGCGTTCAGAAACCAGAAACTTTTAAATACTTGACGCGGCCTTGTAAATCTTATTTTATTTACTGTCGTTTTTTATTGTTTATTCAGTTAAATCCTTTTTGACAATTATAAACGGAATACATAATTGATAAATTTGATATATATCAATGTGTACTTTTTGCCTATACTAATATTATATGTATAATGTACTAGGTGCACCCCATGGCTTCACTCGCATATTTTTTTATTTATTCAAAATCTATCCTATATTTTATATCCAGTTAACTATTTGTATGCCAAATTTTATATAAATTCATTAATTTGTTTCTGTGTGTTGGAGTTTGAGAAATACAAACAAGCTTTCACATTTATAATATTGAAACTAGTTTTTTATTACTCATAATTGTTAGTAGGTTGTTTTAAAATTAGTATTTGATAAAGGTTATTATTAGAATTAAAATTATGAACACTCAGACTTAAAAAAACAGTTTGATTGCTCATAAAATTAATATGTTGCCCAAATCTCTCAAGATTGCCTGAATATTTTATACAAATTTGTCCAGTCATTTTGAAGTATGTAATTATAATTTATTAATAATAATTATAACATATTAATAAAAAGTCCTTTGGCTAATAAAAAACTTAAAAAATATTGGCTATGTACAAAACCCTTATAAAATTATACAATGTTATTTCCATCTATTTTTGATTATTACATGTGTTATTATTGATTTTATCAATCTTTTCAAAACAGGATTAAAATTGGTTCAAGTACTTTTTTTTTAGTGAAATAATTGAAAAATATTATCTAGAAAGTTCTTCTCTAAGGTGTTTTGAATTTTGTAATTTTATCTAAAAATGCCGCTTGTTGATGATATTTTTATTTTAAACTAAAACATATGCTCCTAATTATTTTTCAGAAATTTTAAAAAATGCAAACTTGGCAACAACCTCGACTAAAAAAGTTGTCCAAAAATTGGAGAAAAGCTTTGGAACTGAGTTAACGCATAAGAAGAAAATCATTGATCAGTTGGTAATGGATTATGTTAATAATCAAGGATCTGAATCTGAAAAAGAAGATGACGATGAGGAAGTATGTTTTTGTTTTTATTATTTCATTAGCTGTTGCATTCCATTTCACTTGCACAATGTCCTTTTGCACTGTCCCTTTTTTGTTTCATTGGTTTTCAAATCACAACAATGCTAAAAAAAGTTTTACTGTCTGGTATATGATTGATATTGAGAAAAATAAAATGTTATAGTTATGTATTACACAAATAATTGTTATAAAAATATACAGGTAACTGGTGAGTTTTGTTACTTGATAATCATCATATTTATGTAATATAATTAGGATCAAATGTTTTAAGCAAATTTTCCAATAAATTAATGAAGTATATATGATCGGCGTTATGCCTGTTCGGCATTATGCTCATCACTGGTCGATGAACCCACCAGCGTCCCCCCTTACTTACTTCAGTATTTGTTGCATCATTAATTAATTAATCCCAACATATAACATCCTCGAGTATTGAAAGTGATTCACTCTGTATATATTTAAATTACGAGAAACTGTAGGGACAATGTCCAGCCATTTATATTATAAATCTACAAATGTATGGTACCATCAAGAAACAAAGATAGCTAACTAATAATAATTAGATAAATAAATAAATGATACATACATGAGTGTATGTGTATAGGTGAAGAACTATGCAGGATGTAGGAATAGATTAGGTAATGTCTAATATGTCGTTAAATTTATCTTTTTAACATGATTTTATTGACTTCGCCTGTGTGTATCTAATGGAATATGCTAATGCAATTTTTACTAACATTGAGAAATTTAGTTCATTTTTTTATTTATTGAGGGCAATAATTTAAAGTACATTTGTTTTTTAGTTCACTTTTTTTATTAAATCATGCTTTCTTAGTTTTTGTAAACTATAATTTACTTTAGGAGGAGGACGACGACGAAGAAGAAGAGAAACCGTTGAAAAGGGCCGCACCACCTTCTAAGGCGCCCGCTAAGAAATACCGCAAAGAGAGTAGCGGATCAGATGACAGTGAATCTGAGGTATGATTTTTTTAAAATGAAACTTTCTATCGCCACATATTTTTTCGTCTACTGCATATCGCATTACAGCCAGAGTGAAGTAAGAGGAAAGTGAACAGTGCAACCAAGCCTAATATGGTGGCGCTTAGTTTGTCTTTTTTCTCCTATAAGTGTCACTTACATCTTCAATACAAACCCTCATATTGTTTTTTCTTTATTGTGTAAAAAAATTAAACATTTAATATAAATGTAAAATGACATTTTAACCTTGAGAGTTCCATCAGCAAATCTTTTGAATATTATAATTACTATAGAAAGGTAATATGGTAGGTGTGGAAAGTAACCAAAAAGTAGAGAAAAGAGATACTTATTTTAACAGGAAACAGTGCAGCCGACTTCAAAGTGAACATTACTAATTATACAGTTATTTTGATGTAAAAAAATAACTGTTTGACTGATTTTTATGAAAATTATATAGGACCGTCTCGTGTAACTGTATCCATAAATATATCCTTTCACATAAATAAATAATTTTGAAAATCGATTTATAACTTGTGGGAAAATCAGCTAACATACATAAAAAATTATATAGAGTTAATCTTGTATTTAATTTTCAGACACATATTTTTTTAAAAAAAAAAGAATAGACAAATTAAAACTTGGAGATTTACAAAAACAACTAAATCATCAAAAAAAAAAGAGCTAATTGTTTAAATGTCAACATGAAGTAAGAATTAAAAATAGATATGTTAAGTTTTATGATTGTCAGAAAAATTGGTAACTGAATTTTCTCTTTACATTTATTAGTTACTTTTATAAATGTTATTGAATGGAACCTTAAGAAGCTAGACGAAGGCAATCTAGTGTGGAGTTATATATAATTAGGCTTATTTTCCGTTTCTAGTGGATATTCTAGATTAAAAATTAGGTGATTTTAATAACTTTTGTTTCAGGAGGAAGAGAAGAAAAAGCCCGCTGCCAAAAAAGGCAAGAAGAAGAAGGGATCTGATGGAGATTCTGATAGTGATTGGGGAAAGAAGAAAGAAAAGGCCCCTAAAGCTAGAAAGGTAATAATTAATTAAAATAAACATAATAAAAAAATATTTACTACTAGTTGTTGTATGCGTTTTTGTTGACAGTTTTAAGAGATTTATGTTTTGAATGGTGATAGAGATATTTGTTCAAAACATTTATTTTTTGAGTTTTAAGCGACGTAGCAATTCTGACATATGTTTCATATAAATACGAAAAAGTTGTGTTTAGGTATATCTATCGTACGACTGTACCGCAATCGTACGATAGATATACCTAGTATCTTTATATATGAATTTCTACTCTATGTGCGTATGTCGCAGTTGACGATGACCCAGCGAAAAAAGTAAGATATCGTAATATTAACATGTGAAGCAAAAAAATTGGATTTATTGGAAAATTTGTTCAAAACTAACCCCTAATTTTAATACATAATTATGGTAACAATCACGTAGAGCGTCTCCTTAAATCCTTCTAAATCCGAAGACGTGTTGATGCGTTCTATATAATTTTGCGTTAAGTTCCGAAAATAGACCAATGTGTGGTCCTACAATTGTTTTTTTTTTGTTTGTCCTTGATATTATAGAACGGCTATACATGTGTTATAAGTCGAACCATAGAGAAAAAGGTAAAATTTATTATCCACGTAAACTGAACAAGGGTGTTGTATTTAATAAATTAAAACACATTTAATCAATCCAGTAGTATTAATGAAGTGACAATTAAATAATTATTCTAAAAAAATATAAGAAAATACATTTAGTAAAATGAATACACACTTATAGAATAATGTATTGTTAATGATCAATAGGGTTTCAGCTCGGTATTGTGTTGGCATGAAAACCAACGCTGGTATTCTGCTGATATCCATTAGACGATTTCGTAACTGCACCCTATGCAGGGTGACTGGTGAGCCACGTTCAGTATTCAAGGACGTTATATCTGGGTATGATATAAAAAAACATATATGCAATATTAAAAGTAAATATTAATTAACAACTGAGAAAACGAAGAGAACGAGAAAAAGTAATCGAAAGTTCAGCAATTATTTACGAAACCTATGTGTCTATCCTAGCAGAAACAGGGCGAACCGTGCCGTTTTCGGGTCAATAAACTGCGCCAGCTGGCCATCTGTTCGCGGCATCGTGTCCACCTTTTACTTGTTTATTTGTTCGAAAACTATGCCCCTATTTTTATGATGAAAAGTACCCAATGCTCACTTTTAATATCGTAGTATGAGTTACCAATCGCCTGTATTATAATTTTTCAGTCCGGAGGAGGCGGTAAAGGCAAAGGCGGTTACACTCGAGCGTACAAACTGTCCCCAGCTTTAGCGGAACTGATGGGCCAAGAGGAAATGCCAAGACACGAAGTGGTCAAACGGGTCTGGGCTCTAGTAAAAGAGAGGAAGTTATACGATCCGAACAACAAACAGTTCGCCATATGCGACGATGCCATGTACAAGGTGTTTGGAACGAAACGGTTCCGCATATTCGGCATGATGAAGCATTTAAAATCTCATTTCTGCGACTAAGTTTGAATGAAATTGCGAGAAATTGCACCTTTGTGAGTAATTTTCGACAAAATTGTATGTAACATGTGTTTGTCTCTGAATTTGAAGGAAATCAATATTTAGTACAGGTTTTGGTTGTTATACAAAGTCGTTTTTAGTATATATGAATTAGCATTTTATCAATATTTTTTTGCTATCGTAAAGAATAGAAAATAATATATGAAAAAATAAATATGTTTAAAAAACCACAATTGTCCTATGTTCACATTAACAAATAGCAATATATTGCTGTAAATGTAAATTAAAACAAACAGGGAAATTATGCCAAAATTTTAATAATCTAGTAAAGTCTAAAATCATACTTAATGAAACAATATTCCAATAAATTTTACTTTTATAACATATGCATACTATAGAACTCCAAATGACTTTGTATAAAATCAAAATCAACTGGTATATATAATATACTCGGCTATTAAATTTGTGTGAAAAATTAACTTTAAAATTCTCTTTGATTAACAATTGTATATAATAATTGTTAAAATAACTCGATAATTAATATCAATTAATATCTCAACAATTAGTGACTTTTAGAATGATTAAGAGATTTTTTTTGTTGCATTTAAATATATTTGTCTGATATATGTTCTAATTTTAATTATGACATTTGAAAACTAGCTTTTCTGTCTTGTAATGGTAGAAACCATTTTTTACTTTTAGTAAAATGGTGAATAGCAACATTTTCAAAGGAATGTTGAAAGAAAAGCAAATACTTGCCTTTTCATGTGTGTAATGACATTAAAACAATATTTTCTTGTATAGCATTTAAGTT
>JAOCPS010000017.1:47142-61451 GCA_025505425.1 Graphium colonna | reverse complement strand
AAGCTGACGAAACTCAATCTACAGCTGAGCTAGCAGCAGCTTTTGATGTTAGCATAAAGACAATATTAATTCATTTGCGACAAATTGACAAGATAAAAAAGCTTGATAGATGGGTGCCCCACAAACTTAACCTGCTTGACCTGCCTCGCGCTGCTCAACGGGCAAAGAAATGAAGAAATTTTGAACCGAATTGTTACTTGTGACGAAAAATGAATTCTGTTCGACAATCGAAAGCGCTGAGCAAGTAGATTAGATCCTGGTTCAGCACCAAAGCAATGCACTAAACCAAAAATGACACTGTTTGGTGACAGCTTTTTGTAAAATGGCACGAGCATTACTGAAGATGTGTACTGTGAAGAACTGGAGACAATGATGGAGAAACATGCACATCTGCAACCATCTTTGGTCACTCAGTCGTCCCCATTGCTCCTTCACGATAACGCGTGACCCCATACTGCGCAACAGACAATCTCCAAGCGTTAAGAGCTGGGGCTGGAAGCTGTCCTCATCCGCCATACGCACCTACCGACTATTACTTTTTCCAAAATTTAGACAACTTTTTGTAAAAAATTCAATTCCAGAGACTGTAGAAAATGCTTTTGTAGAGTTTGTTGCCTCCCGTCTATAAGTAGGGCATCAATAAACTGCCAATGCATTGGCAAAAATGCGTCGATTGCATGGATTACTTTGAACAACAGAATTAATAAGTTAAAAAAATAAGTACTGTTACTTATACCATACAATACGGCAATTTCATAGGTAAATACCTATTATATCAGTATGCCTGACAACTCTGTGACTCTGTCTAAATACACGCCTACATAATTACGAATGGATAACTTTGAATAACTTTTGCGGGACCCCTTAAGCGCAAGGCCGCCGATGCCTAACGCCGCCACAGCAAAAGAATAAGAAATAGCTATGACAAGCGTACGTGGACTACGAAAATGCTTTCGACACCATCGAGCCTGTGTTCTAGAAGGCATAAGATCTTTTTACAACTTTTGCTGCACTTTTACGGCCGCGCTCGCTCGAGAAGTACCATCGCCTAAAATAAAATATGCATGGCTTTTGGGGATGCCGGATGGCTATGTCTTCCCTTCTCTTTTCCCTCCAAATCTTGTAATTCCGGCCCATCCTTTCAATAAACCTATTCTATCCAATTTCCCAGGTTGACAACGCACTCGTGACGCTCCGGATGTTGCGTGTGTCTATGGGCGATAGGTGCCATCAGGTGAGCCGTCTGCTAGTTTTTCTCCCTTTCCATAATAAAGGCGCTTTATTCCAGGTTGTGTAGAAATTCACCTTGGCCAAATTATACTAGGCCGGCACAACTTCCAGAAAGGAGGTCAATCAAAGAATACGCTTAAGCTCAGCGGCATTCGGGAAGCTACGTCATATTCTTGACTCGTCAATACCACAATCGCTTAAGTCCAAACTATTCAACCAGTGCGTCCTAGTAATGACCTACGGAGCCGAAACATGAACGCTTGCCTAGGGGCTGGTCCATAAATATAAGGTTACGCAGCGGTCAATGGAGGGCGCTATGCTCGGGGTTTCTCTGGCGAATAACGACTCCAGTCTTTAGACGTACAACCGTAATTGTCGATAGAGACACGTGTTAGAGTGGAGACCGAGTTTAGACAAACGTAGTATTAGACGTCCTGCAGCACAATGGATTGACGGTTTGACATAGGTAGCGTGTAGCGGATGGATGCCCAGGACCGAGGTATTTCGCTAGTGAAAAAAAGAAAAAATCTAAGTAAAAATATTTGAAGACAAGCTTTCACATTAGCTCGAACATTACTCTGTACGGTATGGTAACCGCATCCTTATCTACTATGAGCACGGTTTTGGCACGCTAGGAGTCTTAACATGTGTTTGTATTGGTCTGTATTTAGATATTTGTTGTTGGACACGAGCAGAACCAGTGATGTAATACATAATTTCATATTATTTATTCATTTTGTCGCCCATACAATTATTTTAAAGGATCGTGGCTTCCATTTAATAAATGTCTTTTTCAGTCTGGCATGGAAAAAACTGATGAGATTCTCGCCTATCCTACTTAAGAGAATCGGCTTTCTAATGGATTAGGGTTACGCATCAAAAGTCTAAACAACACCCGAAAGCATACGAGTGAAATCGCAGTTAACAACTATTTAAAAATAAAACAATATTATATCGAAAATAATTAAATTTTCATCTTCTTAATCTGCTAAAAGTATCTCTAGCGCGGCTTGCGAATAGAGCATCATCGGCTTTGAGACGCCATTGGGCTTCATCTTTCTTCAAAATTTCCAAAGCTGATATTTGTGCTCGTAATCTTTCTGGTAATTCGCTGTCTGGCACTGATAACTTGGAGAATTTAGCCTGAAATGTTTTTTAATAATTATTTTAATTTCTATATCCATTAATAATATTAGTAATTTGCCCATGGGTGTATATAGAGGGAGGCAAAAAATGTAATTAACTCTATAATTTAAGTGACATCTGTCTCGAAAGATATGAAATTTTTATATAAATATTTTAAGAACTCCTAAACCAGTTTTGGTACCCGATCGAACATAAAAATACAACTTATATTACCAAAATATATTAATCTCAGTTTATTTGAAAAAATTGGTTCGTGAGTTATAGCGGAACATACTTATGTACGTTCTCAAAAATTTCGCTTTATGCACATAGGTAAAATATCATTTCGCCCCAACTCTTATTTTAAATCGATTTTAAACGCCATAAAAGAGAACTTTCTTAATAAAATACCTATCTTCATAAAAATATTATAGGATAAAAGCAAAACAAGGCGACAAACATAAAAAAAAATGACAAGAACCTTCCCCTTTTATAGTCGATTAAAAAGATAAATTATAAAAGAATATTGCTAGTAATTTGAAAATAGAAATGTGAGTCACTTTCCATACTCCAAAACGTTATATCGATAATTTAACTCACGAACCAGCTAACTCCATTTGAGTGATTTTGTCGGGGGAACCATAAATATTGTAGTATTTTTCAAACTATATACAAAAAACAATCAAATTCAATGCATAAAGTAATTAGACTGGTTTTCAAATAACTACATATTCAAAGAATTGGGATCACATGAGATTTTAAATGACGGCAAATCAAATCTTTGCAAACTCCACGTTTTTGACTAAAGTGGAGTTAGTTGCTTTTCGAATTAAGGCATTGATATGTGAGGCCTAATATGTGGTGTGGCGCCAGGAATGTATCCACACTTCATTTGTTTATTGTAAAATTTGGTGAAAAATGTGCTCCTAATTTAATTACATAAATATGATGATAATCAAAGACCAAGCGCTCTTTTTTAATATTGTTAGTGACTCAACAGACACCCTGTATATGTGAAATTTATTATAAATATCTATGTATTTATAATTTACTTACAAAGGCCTTTTTATATCCCTCCTCATATGCAGCTACTTTCTGTCTCATTTGCTTTATGTGCTCATGAATATTTTCCAGACTTGGATTACATCCATCCAGAGAATCCTTCGAAGACTGCAATTCCATTCTCAAACCATCCAAAAATTTTTTACTTCGATCAATTTCCATTTGCAATTTCGCATTTTTTTGCTCCAGTTGCAAAATTCTGTATTCATCGTCCATATTATGAGATAGCTGATTGGATAATTGTAAGAAGATTGAGACTGGATCTAGTTCTGTGTCCATAGTCGTTTGTATAGTGACAGCTTTTTGTAATAAATCCTTACATCTTTGAGGTAATGTATCAATTGATATGTTGAGCTTTAATAGGATTTCAGCATTGACCATTGCTGTGAAATAATGTCATGGAAAAATTTGGTTTACTCCTAGTTATACAAACAAACAAAAAATCACAGGTTTTATATCAAATATTCAATTAAAAACCTATATTGATAATTTTTGGTGATTCTTCATGGTTAAATTTCTTAATACAATTTTTAATATAAAACAAATATGATAATACAATACTAGCAACAAATATGAAAACTCCTTTTTAAATATTACTATAAAAATATATCCTACAATTAATAAGGTGGTAATAAAGAAGGAACCAGTTTATCTTTCATAAAAAAAGTATATAAGGCATTAACTTAACATTTTTATAAGATAGATTGGAGTTACAGAAGCATAGCAATTTCAGAAAAGTTATTAAGATCTTGAATAAACAACTATTCTTTTGATTATGATAATGGCAAATAAAAATAATAGTAATAAAATAATAATTTTTATTTGCCAATATCAATCACTGTAGTGTGATGATCATATATCATACCATTGAGAAAAAGGATCTGCAATTCATAATATTCATTTCTGACAAAATTAGTAAAGAAAATTCTCTAAATTACCCAGAACTTGTAAATATTGTATCCTTTTACATGTTTATGTGCTAACAATTAGAATATTCTATTTTATCAAGACAGAAATACCATGTAAGTAAAAAATATAGTGGTATTGTATTACTAAAACATTGTGTTAATGATTATGCATTTAAGGAAATTCTAGGTAAAGAAGTTTAAATGTGTGCCTCTTCTTTAATGATCAAACTTTAAAAATAAATAATATTATGCTGCATAACAAGCCACAAACATTTTAAAGAAATTAAAAAATATGTTGAATAAAACAATTTATTAATAAATAACAATTTAAATACAGTCTACTTAACAGAATCTAATGTAGGAAATCTAACAATACTTTCTATTCTCTTAGCAACATTTAATAATAATTCTTCAGACATTTTTGGTCCCATCAATTGCAAGGAGAGAGGTAAATTATTTTTGGATAAGCGGATAGGAATTGATATTGCTGGTATGCCAGCCATATTTGCTGGTTGTGTACAATAATCTTGAAAAGCACACTGAACTCTATTGTGTTTAGACACAAAGTCACCATATAATGGTGCATCAGTCAATGTGGTTGGAGTCAAAAGCACATCGACTTTATCTTCCCCATTAAATACTTTATTAAAATCATTTGCAATTAATCTACGTAACTTTAAAGCTTTGAGAAAATACTTCTCATAGTTCCGCGTGAGCAAGAAATAGTTTCCGGCGAAAATACGAGATCTGACAACGTTATTGAAGCCTTGTGATCTAGATGAAGCATAAAGTTCTTCTGTAGAGAAGTCCTCGTTAGTCCTTAATCCAAACTCTAAGCCATCATACCTTGCCATGTTACTGGCAACCTCACATTGATTCAGAATAGAATACACAGAGATTGATACAGAAGTATGTGGTAAAGATACAGTTCTTAGCGTTGCCCTTTCATTATCAAGTAAATCCGCTACCATCTGCCAACAATCAATAACCTCTTGACTCATACCTTCACAATGGTACTCTAATGGTATACCTATTCTTACTTTTGACAAATCAAAATTATCATCTAGCTCTACTTCCTTGTATTTTCGTTTTATTGTAGTCGAGTCTAAGTCATCTGGTCCAGCAATACAATTTAGTATTTTAGTTGCATCTTCAACATTTCTGGTTAATATACCAGGGACATCCATTGAGTTAACTAAAGGTATGAGGCCGTAACGGGAGACTGAACCATAAGTAGGTTTCAGACCGACAATGCCACATAGTGCTGCAGGATTTCTTGTGGAGCCTCCTGTGTCAGAGCCTATTGCAGCCACACATGCTCCACTGCTAACCGCGACGGCACTACCTCCGGAACTACCACCAGCTATCCTCCAATCGGTCTCACTACTATTCCCCCATGCGTTACGAGTTGGCCCGAATATCGAATCAACTGTCCCCGACCCCATGGCAAACTCATCCAGATTGCTTTTTCCTATCAAACATGCTCCACTTTTTATTAGTTTCGAGTAAACCGTTGCGTCATACGTCGGTATAAAGTTCTTTAGCATTTCCGAGGCGCATGTTGTAGCGATGTTTTTCGTACAAAAATTATCTTTGATTGCTATAGTTATACCATCTAAAGGTTTTACTCTCTTATCGATGTAGAATCTCTTCTCACTTTCAATGCCATGATTTTCGGCGACTTCTTCGGTTATATTCACGAAGGCATTCAAATCACTCGTCTGTCGCACCTTTTGTAAACACAAATCTACGAAACTTGTCGGGGTCAGCAACTTATCATGATAGGCTTTATGAATTTCTCTTATTGTGTATGTAGTTAATTTATTCATACTTAAAGAAATTGCGCGACTAAATTGATTTATTTACGCTGTTTACGATAAATTTTAGGTTACAAACAAAATTTGATAGACTAAACGAAGCGACAGAAATGACATTTAATAGCCATTAGCCACTGATAACTTCAAAGTATACGTAATTTTAGTCAACTTTGTGGATTTTAAATTCTTAAACTTACCAATTGCCTGTTGTTCCTGTTTGTCTTTTTGCAAGATATTTGTTAGATCTTCTTTATTGTTTTGATCCATTTCTATATTTTCAAAGCTGAAATTAAGATAAATAACGAAGCGCCAGAATTCAAAAATTGACAATTATATTTTTTTTTACCAAAATGGCAATGAACCATGAATGCAAGTTCATTTAATTTTTTTTTATGATTATTTTTTATTATTCAATAAAATAACATTTCTTTTTAAACAAATAATAGACTTAAAGAAGATGCATCTGTAAGTTTTAATTTTGTAGTGGTAAGACTTACATTAAATCTTGTGTCCTTTTATTTTTTTATACCTAAATTAAAAACATTGCCAGTAAGGTTGTCATCGCATTGTCAATATTATTTCTAATTTTATTAATTCGTTCAAGTGTGTTTGATTGATTTAAAGTTCATTTATTTTTAAAAGTAATTATCTAAGGAAAATAATTGTTTTTATGTACAGTTAATTGTTTGATAATGGCACATTTACAATATTTGCCTGGAGATCCGCGTTTAGTTGATCAATTGGTATACGAACTTAAATCAAAGGGGATTTTCGATCAGGTACTAAAACAATATTTTTACTTTTCTAATAAATAAGAATAACAGTAAATAGTTACAATTTTCAAATTAATATAATTTTAAGAAGGTCAATATTTGAAAATATATAGGAAATATTAGTAGAGAACAAGAATAGAGTACATATAAAAGAATGAGAATATATGAAGGTACTGAAAATGTAAATAAAAAAATGATTAGCCATTAAAACGAGAAACATTAAGGTGTTTGTTGTTTTCTGCCATTTTCCTCAAAAAGTTTTGCAAAATTTTATAATTAGCATAAGCATTGAAGCCTCATTCATACATCATGGTGTTTTTTTATTAAAAATATATAATTTATTACAATTGAATTACTATGTAAATATTAAAGTAAAATAGTAGTAGTTTACTAATATGCCTTCATATGATATATGAAAAATTATTCTAGTGGTACACAAAAACATTAAAATAGAAATTTATTGCAATATTGACAATCATTGAAGATTTTTATAATAGCGAGATAATCAGGATAATCTAACAAGCTCAATAGTCAGGATGAAATTAAATAATCAATCCTTGATTTGTTAATTTCATTTTATTCATTTATATTCTCAAATACTGTACTGCCTCCATAGTATAGTTGTATGGGCCCTTGCTTTGTAAACTGGAGGTCTTGGGTTTGAATTTCATGGGGGAAACAATAACTTTGCGTTGTTGTTTCTGTGTTGGATTAGGGCAATGTGTGCCAATCACCGGATTGCCTAAAACAAAAAATGCTCCATGCATCGGATGGGTCTGTAAAAAGGGGATCCTGTGCCTGGTCTCCTTCCAGTCATGTTGGATATCTGCCCCATCTGGCTATAAAAACTAAAAAAACATGCTATAATGAAAAATTTAACTAAAAAATAAAAAATTATAAGTCCTGGCGATCCTAGTCAGGATAATGGGATATGCTTATCAAATTCCCTGAAAAGTCTGAAAAGTTTGAATAAAATCTGTTCTTGGAAAGTGGGTCAAAGCTGTGTTCAAAGGAGTCGATTACAAACAAACATACAGGCGAAGCTAATAAAAGCGTGTTAAAAACATTTCTGCATAAAAAACTTCATTTTAGTGTCATAATCTCTGAAATAAGTTATTTTTAGAAAAACTATATGATTTTTAGGATTTGCAATCCATTTTTTCTCAACAAATATTTTGTATGGTGAGAAAGAATAGTATAAGAGGAAAAAAATAACTTCATTCAACTATTTTTATCTTTTAATTTTACATAGATCCCATCCAATCCAATTAGTTTTATTTTTCAGTAGTTGAGGTTAGAATTCATCAGTTATAACTTCGAATTATAATCTATTAATTTTAATGCTTGTTTAATTGGTTAGGGCTGCATAAAGGGCAAAGGGTGTACTTATGTACATCATCTTACATGAGTAATGATCTATTCCTATTACACTAGTCAAAGTCACACAGAGTCTTTAGTCATATTAGGCTTCTATTTACCCCAAATTTGCCAACAATATTGAAACTTTCTAGAGAAAAACTGTTCTTAGCACCCATGATGTTGGATATATAGAGCAATAGTAATTTCTTCATGTGTTTTCCTTTATATGTTCTTTAACACTTTAATAAGATTTTTTTTTGCAGTTTTGGAACAATTTCCCATTGATTTGTTTCATTTTATATTGGTAAAAGTAAAATGTTGCAGTTTATTTGTATATTGTAAGCATATTTGTATGTTCGTAAATTACAATATGAATATATGTATATGTTTATTGTAGTTTATATTAGTGTCTGACAAATGTAGATTATTTTATATTAAGCTATATGTAAAGTATCTTAAATTATTATTATTTTTTAAATTTTATCTACACATTTTTACTTGTGCCTGTCCCGCTGCTGGGCAAAGGATTCCTTTAGAGAGAGGCATTGTACATCATACAGCCCCAGTGCGGATTGATGCACTTAACATATGTTAGACAAATTTATCTATTAGTTATTCATGTTTCCATACTGTTTTCCTTCATCCAGAGCATGTGGTAAATCAGCATGTAAAATTGCAATTAGAAAATTAACAACATCATTAATTACTTACCTCAAGTACAAACAACAAAACAGAATTGTAAATGAGCGTTCGGACTCTGAGCTACCACAGCTTCTTTCTAACAAACTTTTGTAACTGATCCATAAAGTATCCATGGCATTAATATCTAATGCTTAAAACCAATTGCAACCTTTTAGATATTATGGTGATCTTTTTGCTTTTGTCTTTATGTATAACATAACCTTTAAATCTCTTGGATACTTTTTTGCCATAAATTACTTTTTATTAAATGCATTATTAGTATATTTGGGTGTCTATTTTGCTTCTATATAATTGCAGCAAACAAATCTCCTCTTGAACTCTATTTTGTGGTTGTGGTGAAGTTATTAGTTTCTTAAAAACAGACCAGTTTATACTTTGGTACTCAATTGTCATTGTATATTTGTAATACTATTGGAGGCATAGTTTTTGTTCAAATTTTGCAATAAACAAAGTGTTGATACTAAACATAATCGGCTGTGATAGTGACAATCACAATCTATATGAATAAAATGTAATAAAATAAATTTCATTTCAGTTTCGTAAAGACTGCATAGCCGACGTGGATACAAGGCCTGCATACCAAAATTTGAGACAGAGAGTCGAAAACTCAGTATCTACATTCCTCTCACATCAGTGCTGGCAACCGGATCTCAATAAGAATCAACTGAGAGAAAAGCTCAGGAAACATATATTGGAGTGAGTATTTGATTATAAACAATCAAAATCAATATCCTTATTCATTTTTGTAGCACTATAACTTGATTATTGAATATCATAAAAACTATGACCAGTTCAGAGAGATAGCCACTGACCTCAAAAGCAACCAACGTAAAAACCTCAGTGGGACATTTTTTAATCAGTGTATTATAAGAGTATATAACATACAATATGTTTTATTTAACTTGAAATAGCCTGGAGCGTGCAGTTCATTACCAGAGTATGCCATCATTCAGTCAATAATATTATAATAATCTTTAACACACAAATGCTCTTAAACACTCTTCTTGAATTTATTCACTAAATAATATCTGGTTTTCTGAGATTTTGTTGTAAAAGTGTATACATTGTTCCATAAAAGATTTATGAATCTGCCTCAGTTTTGTTTGTCTTGTCTTTTGTAGGCAATATTGTCTTCATAAAATCATGTATCTTAGAATAGTCATGGTTAATCCGAGCTAAGAACCAATAGAAAAAAAACATATTATGATTTTTTAAATTTCTAATATAATATTGTGCATGGTACAAATTAATATAAAATCATGTCTTGTATAAAAACTTTGTGATTTAGTTTTATATTTTACAGAAATGCTTTATATGGGTTATTTAAATAAAAAATACTTAATAATTATTTATTTCCCTATTATTTATGTTACACTGTGTCGTTTAATGTAATGTTACTTTTTGCTGCCTTCAGTTCTGCTCTCTATTTTAAAAGATTTATTTTTATATCATATTTGTCTCAGCTCTTAAACAGTGAAAAAATATGAACCGGATATCACATTTTAACATAATATACACCAATACAACTATATAAATCACATCTCATTTCAAGTAGTAGTTTTATGTAGATGGACAAAAAAAATTGTAAAAAATGTTGTTTTAGTTTTCATAGCCGTTATAAATGTAATTAATGTTTTGTTAACATATCTTCTATGTCCAGATAAATATCTATACATATTTAAAATGTTATAATATGTATAGATATTTATGTATGATATTCCATTAAATACTTTTGTTCTTTGTTTTGGCAGTGGCAATTATTTGGAGCAAGGCGTTGAGCGTATTGTAGACCAGGTGGTAAATCCAAAAGTGGCGTCCGTATTCGTTCCGCAAGTCGAGGACCTTGTTTACAACTATTTGGGTATTACTAGAAAGAAAACTACTCCTAGCACGAACGCTGAAACATCAAATGGGAAAATCGAAGATTTACTTCCTACTGATTTGGAAGCAGTTAGTCCGGGTTCAGTGAAGAGCAATGACGACAAAAATGAACCTATGGACACAGAAATCAACTCGGTCCAAGAATCCAATCAAGATAAAATGGAGGTAGATGAAGAAAAACCGAAAGAAGTAAAAGAAGATTTAACAGCAGATGATCAAACAAACCATGTGGATGCGGAAAAAACAGAGAATGAGACTAGTGGAGTCAGCGAGTTAACATCAAACGATTCTAACAGTATAGTCAATAGTCTTATACCTTTGCCAGCTGAAGAAATCAAACCTGAAAATATCCCGTCACCTGAAGACAGTCCTCCTAAAATCGAAGTGGACAAGATAGAATTGCCAGCAGAGAATATATGCATGAAAGTAGATGTTGATAAGATTGAATTGCCTAAAGAGGACAATAATCCTAAAATCGTTGAATTGGATAAAATCGAGCTGCCCAAAGAGCTTATCGCTTCTGTGGATATTCCTCTTCCCGAAGAAAACATTAAAGTCGAAAAAGACAACTTTTTCAAGCCGATCAACAGTGATGACGAATCTAGTTCCGATTCGTCTCTGAGGCGAAACATGTCACCGTTGACGCCTATAAGGAACTTCAATAATGAAAACTCGTGTGATGCTCAACAAGCGTTCGACAATGACTCTATGGATGGTAAAAGCGATGAAAAGAAGGAGCCGAGCTCTTTTCGTTTCGCCATTGAAGCGAAATCAACGGAGAATATAGCAGAAGTTGTTAAAACTCCAACTCCCAAGAAACAAAGTCAAGATCAAGCTAACTTGGCATACCAATTCAACAGTCAAATCAACATAAACACTTTAAATACACCAACATACGAAGAGAGTTCAAATAGCAACAATCTACAGATTGACTACGAGAGTGACGCGAATAGCAAAGTGAATCTTGAACAGAAAGCCGTTGACGCAGAAAATTCTGAAGATGCAAAGAAAGAGAGGAAAGTAGAAGAAAAGAAAAGCAGCCATAAAAGCTCCCACCGTTCGAGAGATTCCCACAAACATTCGTCCAGCAAAGACAGAAGATCAGATTCCAAACATTCTTCATCGCGCGACAGCAGTCGACACGACAAGAAGTCTTCAAAAGACGACCACGGAAAATCCAGATCTAATAAAGAGAGCTCTAGGGACAGAACTGAAAAAAAAGACGGCAAAGAATCATCAAGACACAGTAGCTCTCATAGGTCAAGTCACAAAGACTCAAAATCTCATAAAAGTTCTAGCTCGAGTAATCGGCACTCCAGCAAAAGCTCTGATGATAGGAAATCTTCGAGTCATCGAGACAAAACAGAGAAGAGTTCGGATAGGAGCTCTAAAGACAAACCAAGAGAATTAAAATCTAGTTCTAGATCAGATAGGGATAAAAAGAGTAGCAGCAAAAGCAAACACGATGAAAAAGACAAAGAAAAGAAAGAGAAAAAGGAATCGGACGATCATTACAGTTTGTCCGGTAGAGGGAATCCGAATCGTAGATCAACAGACAGAGATTCGAACGACGGTAGCTCTTCATCCAAAGGGTCACACAACCCCCCAAGTTCTAAATCAACCGATAGCAAGAAAGATGCAAAAAGCACCAGCACAAAGTCTGATAATACGTCAACAGGCAGTGGTACCACTAGTCCTAGTGACAGAGAATTGACTTTACAAGAAAAAGAGAAAGAAGTAATTGATATGCTCCAACCAAAACCTATAGTTCGATTAGAAACTCATTTAGAGACGCCTATTGCTTCACCGCCTCGTATACCCTTCGTACCTGATGTGACAATGAAAAAACCTAAATTCGCCAACAACATGGAGGAAGCTAGAAAACTTATGAAAATGAGAAAGTTCCTTGATGACGAACAAAAACGTATGAACCAAGAAGCTGCGTTACTTCTAGAGTTCCAAGCGAACGTCAGACCTAGCCTCAGTCAAGTCTATTCTAGTATTCCTGGCCCGGAGTTGGAATTCGCGTGTGTTACCACAAATTCACAAACGCAAGTGAAAAACAACGACGCTATACAAATCTATCCAGATGAGGGTTTCTCCGATCATGTAGATGATGATGTACCTTCAACTTTGACGGTGAGAGAAGTGGAAGAATCTATTGAGAGCATAAATGAGGAGTTAAATAACAAAGCCAAGGCTCATATTGCCGAAGATTTGATCAGCAGAGAGACTTATGAAGCAGAAGATAGTATAGATAGACATCAGATAGAAAAGATAGACACAGTAATTGAGTCTCAAACTCCCGATGAAAATGATAAAGCAGAAAACAAAGTGATACAATCAAGCAATAAACTAGAAAATGTAGATCCGAATCAGATAGTTAATAATGATAAAAAGAAACCGTCAAAATTATTTGAAGTCACAATTATAGGAGAAGAGCTATCAGAGAACGAAGAATCGATTAAGAAAAATGTGAAGAAAGAAGTCAAAATAACATCTTGTGAAATGAGTGCAAAAATAGCTGAAGTAAATCGGGAACAGCGTGACTTACATTACTTCGGTGAAAACGAAAAATATACGGCTGAATTGGAAATGGATCGCTTTCGCAGATTCCTTAAAGCTTTCACGGAAAGCACTTTAAAAAGCAAAATCCATATAATAAACTGCGATCCGTACGAAGAGAGAGTTATAAAAGAGGCCTTAGACGGATTCGGTGTGTACGAAATAGTCAACTATCAAAGGAACGGGCATTTAAAACTGCCGAAAATGTCTGGGAATATCGTGAAAAACGTCAATCTATCCGCCGAAGTGACACTACCATGTGACAATGAAATCACTAAAGAAGTTGCAAAGCAACCAGTAACGGAAGCGGTTTTCAGTCCAGTAAAATCTGACTGTTCTTTCGAACTGTCGAGCGATTACGATGCTAGACTAGAAGAAATGGTGAACAAAACATCGAGACAGGAAATAATGGAGATAATATTGGGCGATGTTACGGCCGATTCACCGACCAAAATGCCGAGAATCGACTATTTCACGGATTCAAAGATTGACAATGATATGGAAAACAATATGAAAAGGAAGTATAGTGAAGTGGAAACTGTTAATAATAACAGACACGTGCTTACTACTCCCAATAAGATGAGAAGGCTGAGCGCAACCGATCAGATTTCATCGACAACGGAAGGTAAGACAAACTAATTTCATCTCTTTCTATATAATTATTTCCGCAGAAAACAGCGAAAACAACTTCAAACTTCTCAGAAGCGTTTGTGAATCAAATTTTTCAGTTATTTTGATATAAAAGTGCGGAAGTCCATAGTATACAATTCTCTTCTTCTTTCTCCTAGCCTTTTCCCAACTTACTTGGGATCGGCTTCTAATCCACCCAAATATTACCTGAATTTCAGTTTTTACGCAGAGCCACTGGCATCCGACCTCCGCAACCC
>JAOCPS010000017.1:27965-41734 GCA_025505425.1 Graphium colonna | reverse complement strand
GGTCGCTCTGCGGGCAATGGAACGTGCAATGCTTGGAGTTTCTCTGGCAGACAAAATAAGAAACGAAGTGATTCGCCAGAGAACTAAAGTCACTGGCATTGCACGCAAATTTAGCACGCTAAAGTGGAAGTGGAATGGCCGTGTCTCCAGACGTACCGATGGTCGATGGAGCCGACACGTGTTAGAGTGGAGACCGCGTCTAGGCAAACGTGGTGTAGGACGCCCTGTAGCGCGATGGACTGCTGATTTGAGGACGGTGGCGGGTAGCAAATGGATGCGGACTGCCCAGGACCGGGATAGTTGGCGCGCTTTGGGGGAGGCTTACGTCCAACAGTGGACGGCGATAGGCTGATGTTGAAGTATAAGAATTTACTCGTAATTATTAAGGTTAAATAAAATAAGGATATTATTTTTTGCTTTTGAGTGTTTCGGCGGTTTAGTTTTTTTTTAAAAAAAGTTATTATTTTACAATTTTCTGTGTCTATAATCTATTAATTACTTTATGTTTAATTTTTGATGGCTTTTAAAAAGAGCTACCAACCTTACTTTAGCTATTATCCCTATTTGCCGACCCTTAGGCTAAGAACATTTTTCTAAAATTATATGGCAGTAACTCCGATGTATATCCTATCTAATAAAACAGAATTATCATAATAGGATAATTCTATGAAAAGTTTTCTAAAGTTTTATAACCAGCAAGTGAAAAATCAATAATTCCTTGTTTTCTCACCTGTTGAGTTGGAATATTTTTATCCGAATTTATATAACAATAATTTCGAGGTATTCCCTATCCAATAAAAAAAGAATTACCATAATCGGACAACTTTTAAAAAGTTTTGCGTGATCTTCCATTACAATCAGCGAGTTAACAATTAATCATCCTCTGTTTCTTAACCTTAGGGTTGGAATATTTACAATATTATATGGGACCACCCTGGCGGTATACCCTTTCAGACTACCCGGTAAAATGTTATGCGTGGTCATAGATAAAAAAAAATAACAAAAAATATACGTGGAAATGAGAACCTTTTTTTCGTCGGTTAAAAAGTGGCCTAAGCTCTTGTGACTCCTCTGGTGTTGCAGGAGTCCATGGATGGCGGAGATCACTTACCATTAGGTGAGCCGCTAGCTCGTTTGTCTCCTTTTTTTATTTATGTAAAGGAAGACAAACGAGCAGACGGTTCACCTGATGGTAAGTGATCACGTCGCCCACGGAGATACGCAAAATCCAGAGAGTTGCAAGTCCTTCATAAAAAAACTTATATCATTAGATATTTGCCAGTCTAAGTACCGTCAAAACCGTTTCAGAGATTAGCTGACCCGAACAGTACTGCTTATTATACATTTAGTAATAAGGTCTAATATTGTCATTATAAATACGTTAATTATTAATATTACAATGAGGAAGGTTTTGTTTGCTTATTTCTATCATTTTGAGGTGTTGATAATTCAGTAGGACTGAATTTTTAATCATTTAATTTACAGAGCTTCTACATGGCATTATTATTCAAGAATTTAGTAGGAGACCGTGTTCTTGATGTGGATTTGGAAGCGTCTCAAGCGACATTATTTGCACACTGTACATCGCTGCGTCATAAACCTGTAAACGGCGCAGTAACATTATACGGAGCTAATATGGACGACGAACCAGCGAGGTTCTCACTGAAACTATCCAAAAAGGAGGAGGGTGGAGACATCATGCAGTTCATATTTGGACATGACGGCAATGGGTACGTTCATATGTCATCATTGACGTACAAAATACCTTAGATTCACAATCAACGGCTAAAAATGTTAGGGAAACATTTTTAAGGTCGTAATTTTATCTGTGTTTCATATTGATTTGTAAAAACAACTTTATGCTCTTTATGTAAGATTAAATTAGCATAAGAAATTAATTAACCTCCATTATCTTAAGATTTTTTTACATCAATGCTTATCATGTCGTTAAACAGTAGAAGTTTTTTGCTTAGTAAATTAGTCGGTTGGATCCAAATTATACCTACAAATTTACAAGAAAACTGTTCTTCAAATACAGGGCAACTGATCTGTTAATAATAGTTAATCCATCAGTAATTACATTAATATTTATGACGGTTCCAAAAGTTTTAGTATTATCAAACGATTTTTTGGTTCGAGATTTCAGAGAAGCCAAGTTTTATCTAAGACTTCTTTAATATATTTGCTTGTTTTTCAATTTATTACAGAAATATAATCGTTAATGGACGACCAATGTATCTGGAAGGCGACATCAGGCCAGTAGTAAAACACGTTCGACCATATAAAACACTTCTGATCAATTTACCACCAAAATCTTTTGGATTTTGGGTCCTAGCTAATACTCAAATCGAGGCTTGCCGTTATAAAGAGGAAATTGAGAAAGAAGCAGAGCCGCTAGAAATAAATCCCGTTGAGTTAGAGAATGCAGAGGAAGTTAACGTTAAGACGAGAAGATCTATTATAAGGAAACGTGATGTGACAGATCCTGAACTATCCCTAGAAAATTTATATGATCATAATTTCGATATAGTTCCGAGTGATAAAGTAATTGATGATGCACTACGGAAGCGGATAGATAGCTTGAATGGTGAATTAGAAAACTTTCACGAACTTTTGATTGCAAGAAAGAATCAAATAAAATACGAATTTCCAATGAGGTTCAAACGACAAGCGTTCGATACAGATAATCTAAAAAAAATTAAACAAAACGCTTTTAAATCGAAATTTGCAAGAATGATGCAAGGAAAGCATCCAGATTTCAAATCAAATGTAATAGAAAGATTAATGCAATTGAAGAACGATAAATTATCTAAATTTGGAAAGAGTAGATACAGTAAAAGGAATTCTAAGCGTTCTCATAGCGAAGCATGTTCAGAAGAATATGATGTATCAAAAGTAGAGAAAAAAAGGAAACGTAGAAATATTGACAATGAGAAGATTGTCAACAATTTGGAAAACGGTAGAAGATTGAAGAACATGAGAAATAAAATGTATACAGAATCTGAGAACGAAGTAGACAATGAAGATGATTTTGCCGTTGGCAATATTCTGCACAAGTTGAAAGGAACTTTAAAAAAATTACCCACAGAAGTAGAAGAGAAAGTAGAGAATGACGGGGAGAAGGATTATTCAGATGCGAATGAAATTACATTAAAAACTAAATTGTTAGATGACGGCGCCGTAATACATATCAGTGAAAAAAATCAAAACGGACTTTTGAAATCGACATTCGAGGATTTGTTGTATCTTTTGGGAAATTTAAACAGACATTTGAACAAATTTTGGAGCACGTTCACATTCTTGGAATAAATTATTTTGTGAAAATTGTAATTTCTTAAGATAAGTCCTATGTCGTGACACTTGTTTGTAAGTTTTGACTGATTTTCGTGTACATATATAATAAGTAGGTAATAAATTGAATGTTTTAAATATTTTTTACAAGTCATTTCATTTTATTATGCACAATTTTATGTGTTTGTGTGCTATTTAATAGAGAGTTTGAATATATGATATATACTTCGAAGGCTTGCATGAAAATATTTTCTTGTATCAGATTTTTTGTGATAGTTAAAAAACCGTTTCTTGGTAATAAAGATGCCTATTAGAGTTAAGATAATTGTTGATTTAGGTACCAAATCCAATTCTTGGCAAATGGAACAATTATAAGGTCCTAATACCTGCAAAGAAGAAATAAATAAAACGACGGCATGGTGGTACAATGTAATTTATTTATTATTTAACAACATGGTAGATACACCACTTTCACATTCACAGTATAGTTTATATGAAAATGGCTACCTCTAAACTTTTGTACGTAACTAATGGGGACGATTAAATAAATGTAACAATGCATTGCAACATTAGATATAAATAAATCTGCAGCGAAAGCCTACCTTACTTAACTAGACAAGTGATAGGTGTGAAAACCAAACTAATGCGTATAGAGATAAAATTCATAATCGCACGGCAGTATTTATACGGCCTGATATACCGCGAACAGAAACCCTAATATACCATCAACAACAAGGTTTCACAAAAGCTCAATCTGATTTTAATTACCTAAAAACATTTTCAACAATAACCTCTTTTTTCGTTTTTTTTCATCCATAACTCTAAGTTAATGTAATCGTAGTTAAGCTACTAACCGTTTTTAATAACAATACAACATACGTATGAACCACGTTCATATCGGAATTAGTTTTTCACAAATTTTTTTCATACACATCTCGTTATATATTTAGTTTGGTAATTTTGCAAATATTAACACTAGATGTCACTAATATTAAAAGCTAACGTACTTAACGTGCCCAAGAGCGAACTATTGTACGCCCGGAAATACTTGGAGGATGAAAATATTTCCAAAGATATTCCGCGAGCGTACCAACATACATAATCCCAATCACCATATAAATGAATAAAACGCATTGTTTCACGCATAATCTGGTAAGATTTGAAAAAAAAAATCAATCCAAAGAGCAAAAATTACGCAATCTGTGGCACTTCTTTGTCAGTTCTTTTAGTAAAAGTCTATCCACACTATGCGTGAAAGTAAAAACTTCACGTAACAAAAATAATAATGGCGTCACTCTGTGTATTGAAGCTCCTGTGTGTATATGTGGTTCATGTGTCGTTGTCTCTAATATCATCTATTACCTATTTCATAAAGCCGTCAGATCTCTTGGGTTTATTTGCTAACTATTTAACAACGAATCGGTTTGGATTCACAAATTTTATAGCCCTTTCTGGTGCAATCTATAGTCAGTTTTATGGAATCACAGATTTTTCATTTAGTCTTGAGATCAGACAACTGTTGATTATTGCAATCAGATACTATGAACACTAGCGTTAAATATAGCATTGCTGTTTCCGATTTCTATTTTATATCGGAAAACGATAGAAACTACTTCCTTATCTTCTTCTCTAACTAGCTTCTTTTCTTATTCATTTATGTGTGCACCCATCTTTTCCATATTTCTTTCTACCGCTAACCTAGATCATGATACAACCTTGACTTTTTTCATTTTACATCTTCTGATCAGTTGAAGTCCACCTTTACAATACAAACAGACCGTTCCTCTTTCATTATAGTCTAGCTAGTAAGAGATTTCATCCGATGGTATTAATGCCAATGTTCTACTATTTAATGCTTTATTTACGTGACATCTATCAAAAGTTAAGTGCAAATATAAACAACAAACTATAACGCTCAACAATATATTGTAATGCGATAATCTATTTCTTAGCGAAAAAACATTTTTCTTTTTCTGAAAATTGTAAACGTTAATAAGTCATTAATAATCTATCAAAACTTTTCTCGATGTTCATTAATTGCTTATCTGTGTGTTACTTGTGGATTATTTATAACTTATTTGTCTAGTTGTCAAAAAATCGACACTATCAATATGAAAAAGTTTGAAATATTTGATTGTTCACGTTTGCGATCATTTAATAGTTATGGAAGTTAGATAGTTAATTAAAAGTTATGTAGTTAATAGAATAAAAGTTGTCTACTTTGCCCAAAAGTCGTACCATTCTACATAATCTAACTGAAGATATATATATATAAATAGACAACAATAGTAGTATATATATAATTTCATTTACCCTGAGCTCAATAGTCATAAGTTTAATGAAAATTCAACTGATTTGCTCTCGGAGAAATTCTGAAATTGGTCTCGGACTCACATAAAACTCTTAAAAGTTATGCACGCTACAGGTGTTGAATACGAATTATGAACGATATTTGCTTTTTTCTTTTATGTAAATAATTTACAATAATTATTTCTACACATCTACCTTGTATAAACCTCATAAAATTCACTATATATAAAATGTGGGAGCAAAATGAAATTTTTTGTTTTGTCAATTTCTCTGGGCATTTATAACTCGCAGATGCTTCGATGTTATAGAGTGGTGTGTTTTAAATTTCAATGTATACATCTTGTCGCTCGTGTAGGTGGTACTATTAAAAAAATCTTAAGTTTATTAAACGGAAATAAATTTACCTCGACAACCATTTGATATCACCCAAATTCCTTTACAATTGCACATAAAGCAATCATATGATTATTATATATTTAACACTATACACTGAACACCGAAAGCTTACATACATACATGATGCTCAAGGAAGCGATTAAAATATATTTTAAAGTTTTAAAGAAATTAATGATACAGAGAGAACGACAGAAACACTCATAAGAGCAGCAGTTACACTTATAAACGCACATGCACACACATAGAGTTTCAAAAATACACAATGAGGTATAGGTTTTAATTTAGTGACAGTTAGCGGGTTTCAACTGGAGAATGCTTACATTATACACCTAGTCATCGCTACGTACCAAAATAATTTCCTAATCCACTATAACTACGTGAATGAGAATCAACAACGAAGATTGAAGAGACACTACTGATAGATTTGAAGACAGCTGAAGATAGAAAGGATCTAGGATAGCGATATATTATAGAAGTGTTTACGTAGAGGATATTAGATGAAGCCATGAGTGACAGAGGTGAACTTTGGTCGTGTCGGAATCAGGGGAACCGTTGGGTTCTGACACTTAAATCTATTATTGTTTTATTCCGAACATCTACGAACAACAGTTTAGCTAGAAATGCCATGCACGTATAAGTAGAGCTAACGCGTAATATACCGTAAACCTAGGCTAAACACACTTACATGGTGAAATTTAAATAACCTTAACAATACAAAGACTGTGAAGTAACGAGTAGTGATGGACGGGTCATAGAGCTTTTAACAAAGCGGCACCCATCGATGATGATCTACAGAGAGATTTACGAGACAGGTATAGACAGGTAGTAGAGGCATCTACAGAGGGAATAGAAGAATAGGATGTGCATAGATATGCAGAAAAATATTTCAATTCTAATCCTGTAATCTGTAAATAGCATTTTCAATAGAGCTTTTGATTATATCTTTGTATTTACATGATGGTATCACTGTGAACAAATTCTAAATATATAGAATTTGTTAACAGTGTTGAAGGGATAAGGTAAGGAGCTCCTTAATGAATTTAAGCAAGCGTTGGTTATTGTTTCATGATAAGTCGCTAGGAGGAGAAGTAGAACCTAATATTGGAAATACATGATGTGCTGATTCCATTGTAGAGGTTTCCATTGAAGTGTTCGAAGTCTACGAGAGTTGAGAAAAGGTGGACGTTTCGAATAAGTTTCAAAAGATCCTCGATGATACATATTTTTTTTAAAGTGAAAGTTTTAAAGTTGAAGATCGAAGAAGCTAAAGTGAGAAGTACGTTACGCGCGCGGTCTGGCCGCGACTGGCGCACAGCAATAGTTTTATTTTATTCATATATCACAGCTTTTGACGATAACAAATCTTTTGCATTTGCAGTTTTACGCGGAGACAAATGTTCGAACAATTATAACTGCGGGCCGACTCTTACAACAACCTTAAACTTGGGATAAAACTTTTTCAGTTCTTATATCGTTACTGCATCCTATACAATATGTACGCAAACACCCAACGTTCCAACGCATTAATCGCTCGAAGATTTCGCTCACATAATCATTAACTTTACACTTAAGCATAAAACATCGATAAAAAGTTAGAATCGCGTACTACGCTAAATTGGTACAACGGTAAAATAACGACAGGTCAAGTGTTTATCTACATCCTTAACACATTATTCTAAACGAACATCGATCTTACATTAAATACATGCAGGAACAGAACTGACATCTAATACAAATCGGTAAAGGCTCGCGCCTTTGCCCATTCGTAAAACCAGTAACAATATTGTACCTATGTATTTATATTTTCGATGTGGATTAAGGCTAGGTCCTTTACAGGTATGTACACCTAAACAAAATTCACTGACATGATACCGATTAACACTGCAGAAGCACGCATGCAAAAGATTGAGAGGCAAAAGTCGGAGTTGAAGATACAGAAGGACAGACAGATGGGACAGATAGACAGGTAGAGCGAAGAGCGAAAGCCACATGTATCCACCGTTAACGGTAGCACCTAACAAGAGACACCAAGCCGAGTGGAATTTGGATGAAAACAAATATTCACGACCGAATACATTGTTATTTCAATGTAAGTACATTCCAAAGACGAGAAGTATTGAGCGAAGGAGCTTACGACAGAATCAGAGTTCAGTGGACACGCGTGCTAATGGCCTACGTAACATCGTCTCCCGCTTCATAGTCTCATTAACATTACACATTCTAGTTGTATTTTAAAATTTTATTTCATCATTACACTTAAATAACAATATATCACAAGCATCAACATATAAAATTGGATCCGTTTCTCGTTCTCATTTAACGTTGTCGACCGACTTCAGAATGCGCTCTGTTCTTAACTATTGTATAGAGGGTCGCTCTCCACTTTTCGTTTTCCATCCTATGAATGTATAAAAATATTATTGCTTCATTATCAAGCACCAACGCCGCTAGCCGACTACGCTCCAATGAGGTTCAGAAAATCTCTCCTATGCGAATGTTTGAGCGGTGTGATACTTGGGGTTTGGGTGGGGTGATGCGGATCTGAAACGTCGTAACAACCAGCCTAGCAGCTACATCATGTATTCGGGTTAATGCAATAAACATGGCGGTGGCGTCTCACTGCATGACGCACTTGCTCTCGATCTGCGACTTCAGTTCGTTCACTTGCGTCTCGATGGTGTTCTTCAATTCTGAAATGACGGAAGTTATACATTTCATAATCTTAAAGTTCATTTTATAATCTACGTCTTGTATTATAAGAGCAACTATTTTTACGTCATACAATAATAGTTCCAGGTGGGAATCGAACCCACGACCTGCGATACGACAGCAGGCTTAGCATCAGCCAACAGTCATAAATTTATTATATATATAGATTACATGGATACATATAGTTAGTATACACTTTTAAGGACTTAAGCTGCACATTATCTTGGAAGAATTCATTAGGTGGTAGAGCATAACGTGTTTTTACAGCTTGTGCTGTACTTCTATGGCCGTGCTCGCCCGGAATGTATCATCGCCGTTTATAAAGTCGGCATAAAATAAAGTATGCATGAATTTTGGGGATGCCAGATGGCCTTATCTACCCTTGTCTCTTCCCACTCCTATCCGCTCCAAATCCTTAATCCCGACCCATCCTATCCAATGAACCCATTATTTCTAATTTAAGGTTTGTGTTTATGGGCGACGGGATCGCTTACCATCAGGTGAACCGTCAGCTCACTTTTCTTCCTTCCCATAAAAAAGACGTAAAAAGACAGGCACTGTTTGTTAAAAAGTACATTTTCTTTTACACAATCAATCTAACCGATTTCATATTAAAACTTTACGTTGTTAGGATTTTAATAACTCGATTGTAAAATTTCTTTAAGTTAAAATCACAAAAGATATTTTTAATTTTTAGTACTATTTTTTGATTATTCTATTTTTAAATTTCAGTCGATGATTGGGAGCTATGAGATAAAATACAAATTGGCAAAAGCAATATTCGAACTGCGCATCTTACTGTGACCCTTTAGTTCGAATGCCGGTTGACATCTTTCCAATTTGTAGATAACATTGTCTGAATAGGTCAGTCTCCCCCGAGCTCGTTTTATTTAGGTACGATGGTTATTTAATCAATTTTTGGGAAGGAAAGAATATTTATACTCATATAATGTATATAAATTAATTTTATTAAAATTATATTAAATATTTTTTAATTTCATATCATAAATGATGTAAAATTAAAAGATAAGGCGTAAAATCAAAATAGAAAAAACCTAACTAATTAAATATCAATAAAACATACCAATCCATATTTATTACAGGCATATATTTTTAATCTGTCAAATTGGTAAAACGATGTCTATACTGATGTGGAGCTCTGACACAGTTCCATGATTAACTAGTAATGAAAACAGCACATATAAGTTGTAAAAAACAGAAACGAAAATATAAAATTGACTTGAGACTAAACAATTGATAATATAGGGTATTTTTTTCACTATCGGTATATTATTCCCAATATAGGGTATTTAACACTATCTCCCTACCTTGTATTTCATATACAAAGGGTAGGGGGATAGACATAAAATTTATTAAATTGAAACAAATATCATATTAAATGAAAAAATCCATAGTTGTGAAGTTAATTTTTATTTATTTTAATCTTGAACTAGATTTGGAATCATCTTTATATTTGTGCTGCCATCTTTTGCTATGCGCTGTTATTTTACAGGGATTGTAATATTGGAATAACATACATATGATTACTTCATAATACGCTAATTCACAGTTCGCGGTAGTCTTCTATGGAAAGCATAAATACATTCCATATCATAGCAAAATATACTATTGTGTTAGTTTTTTTCACTGACTTGTTGAGGAAATGGATACGTGATAAGTTGAATACTATTTTAGTAGATAGTGAAATATGAACAATAAAATTAAAGCAAACTATTGTTATTACACTGTGATATTAAATATAGTATGGTGGTGATAGTATAGTATGGTAGAGCATAACATCTTCTGATTTTGACACTTCAACAGCCACCCTCGCCCGGGAATATACCACCGCCCTTTACAAAATGGGCGTAAAATTACATACGCATGACTTTTGGCGTCGCCGGATAGCCATTTTTTTTACTTCTTTCCTCTTCAAACCTTAAACCTGTTCCGATCCCAGTCAATAAACTCCTTCTATCCAGTTTCCCAGGTTGACAACGCAGTCATAACTTTTCGGATGTTGTGTGTAACCATGGGTAATGGGATCGCTTAACATTAGGCGAACTGATTTTGCTCATTTGTCTTCCTTTTCATAAAAATACTTATAGACTTGTCTACAGAAAATAAAGTTTGGTTTATGTAAAGAGCGGTGGTATTTAACCCAAAAAATATAGCAGAATCTGTATGCGAGATGCGCTACCATCTAGAATGATCAACTCACTCGTGAACTCATCCTGGTCTTCGAGTTCCGCTTCCGCAGCCAGCTCTTCCGGCGTCTTCTTCTTCCTCATGAGAGGATTATCGGGTTCCGCCTGCTGCTGTTCCACCATCTCCTCCTTCTTGGGGATTTTGTACTAGAATGGAGAAAAAAGCCTCTTTAGTTAATGCAAAAAAAGACCCTAATCAGAAACAAGGTTATATGCAATAAAAAGTTAAAATACATTAGCATATTTAGGTAAATTTCTAAGTTTATTATTTATTATACATCTTAAGAGTAAGAAGAGGCTTAATTTTCCCACTGTTTTTAAATTTTTGAAAGATATAATTTGATTTCCTTGTAGATTCTTCTGCAACCAAATATCCGTTATTTTAATAAAAAGTGTTGCATATTTTTATAATATAAAATGAACACATATAAAATAAGTTATATTTGCTGATACGTGAACTTAATAGTAAATTTAGTATTTTTTGTTATTATTAAATGGTCATGCATCAGGACGTCTTTGATTGGATGCTAGTATGCAGCAGCTATATACAAATTAATATTATTTTAAATAGGCTTACTGAAAACTATTCATATAGTGAAAATGTGCTATAAGAGAATATACGAAAAATCATTTTAATTATTATAAATCCGAAAAAATCACAGCGAGTACTAGTAGTACAGTTGTAGTACCAGTACTACTAGTACTACAACAAAAAGCTAGTCAATGTAATTGTATTTTGTGTTATTTTTTGAAAATAAATTGTAACAGTTACATATTCAGTAATTAATATTTATATTTTAAAACCTTTTGTGAGAAGATTGTGCTATCTAAGTGTATAATGTAAAATTCATGTAACAATGTTAATTGGCATACTCCTCCAAAACAGCTTGGCCGATTATTATGAAATTTTATATGTATATTTGGCAGGCCTGAGGATTGGTCGTAATCTATTTTCTATATCCCTAAATGATAAGAGCAAGGTCTTCAAGCTGACAACTGGCGAAAAATGGCACAGGATTGACATGAATGGCGCAAACTCGTATCGGGGGCCAAGACTAACTTTGGAGCTGTTGAGCCATCATAAGGGTGGTCCATCCCAATTTTTTTAAAATACTTTTTATACTTTTATTGTTCTATGATGTGACATTAAAATACATACCATACTTCTTCACCACTCTATCACTAATCACTATTTTAATAGCCATATTAGTTATTTAATATTTTTTATCTCTGGTCGATAATTGATCAAAACTACCAGGCGTCTATCGGTGTCACTTCTGATCCAATAAACAGCGTGAGGGAAGTAACAAATATAAGCTAAGTATAATTATATATAATTTTCATGAAAATTAATCTAGCAGTTTCTTTTTAAAATCAATATAATGGAATGGATTTTTTTTTCACAAACGTTCAGTGCGTTTACGGCGTTTGGTTCATTGGATTTTGGATCATGGACATTTGTTACGCTAAGTTAGTTATTTTTGTTCTACCATAGAAATACCCTAGGAATAACTGATATAGTAAAACAACGTTTGTCAGGTCAGCTAGTTTTTATACATAAAAATGTGTAAATTACTAAAATAAAAAAAGTATGGAATATTAATAATTGCGTGACTGAACCTAATTATATTAAATACTAAAAGGTCAAAATATTGTTAATTTTAATATATATAATTAAAGTCAATACTTTTATCGAGGCGATTTAATTAATTGTTAAAATTTTTATGCCGAATATAAATATTTAATTTAATAAGGATTATGTTCCTTAACTCTACATATCATGCTATTGTTATATTTTGTCAAAAGCAGGGTTGGCCCTTTTCGACGTAGGTCGTAGCGGCGTAGCTACCTCGTAGCTCTCCTATTTCAAATGGAGCGTGGACAATGCGAAATCAACGTCACAAAGGACGCATTGTCTCACGCATCTACATAAACGTCGGGTTCAGGACGAAATTGTTGGAAATTTTGAGAGACCCACACGAATGTTGCCGGCGAAACGTCTAGCGCAATAAAATATCTATGTGATATTATAAAGCACAAGAGTTTGTTTGGTTTAACGCGCTAATCTCACGAGCTATTAGTCCAAATTAAAAAAACTCTTTTAGTGTTGGATAGCCCATTTAGCGAGGAAGGCTATAGGCTATATAACATCACGCTATAACTAACAGGAGTGGAGTATCAATAAAAAAATGTGAAAACTAAGGGATCAGGTAGTTAATGATGTAGTGCAAAATAAGGGACAGATCTCGTACAAAAAGGTAGATGGAGGTATCATATTACGATTAAGAATAATATATTTATATATTGTTGGTATCTGAAGCAACTAAAAAAACAAATATTCAGTCAGTCGGTTCAAAAAAGTCGGTGTTTTGAGATAACAAATTTAAAAATTAGCTTCATTTTTGACGTTAAAATATTAAGGATATAAATTTTAAATACTAAAGTCGTGGTCAATTTAATTTTGCTTACAGTTACTACAGCATGTAGTCACAAGATTTATCTATTTATACAGTCAAACATGCGTATGGTACAATCAATACATATACTATCTAAGTGTATGTATGTGCATATATAAATAAGGCTCAGCGCGTTGCCAGTGTAGCGCAAAATGTCAATATTCTGCCGGTAAAGCCAACCCATAAATTTTACCCTTATAATAAAATTGTAACTTCAATGAACACATAGTTATTGAAAATTTTTTTAAATAACTCTGTGCATTGAAGGTAAAAGTTAACTTTACGTTAACTAAGACGTCTTTTGTTCATGAGACTTACGCAAATAATAAACATTTTTAAATTAAACAACGGATTTTATCGCGGATTAATTTAAATTTTATCACCCGACGTTTCAAACTCC
>JAOCPS010000017.1:8467-24146 GCA_025505425.1 Graphium colonna | reverse complement strand
TAAAAGGACGGTTTTATTTTAAACGACATCTAACACTTGCAAACAATTCCCTGAATAATTAACTTACGTACTTAACATAATATCTTATATATTTATGTAAAATACATATTTAAATCCATTTATTCAATAAAAATGTAATGAATATACAAATATTATTAAACACATATATTAATAGAAATTTTTAATATTCTATTTATATAACGTTTCTGAGTTAAAGAAAAATTAAATTTAAATTAGTATCTACGTATACTGATTTTAATTATTATTTTATGCAGCATTTCCATTATCTGCATATTCCTGAAAATATGAAAATTTTAACTGATTGGTGTTAGATAAACTAAGGAGTTTCATCTGCGTAAATCTTCCACAATTTTGCAACATTTTTTACTGATCCTCCGCTCTTATTAGTTATAACGTGATGTTATATAGCCTAAAGCCTTTCTAGATAAATGGGCTATAAAACATTGAAATAATTCAAATCAGTAGTTTCTGATATTAGTGTTTATAATGTTAGTTAGCTTTATAATATTAGTACACATTATCTTTCAAATGTTATGTTAAACATTAAATACATTCTATATGACGACTAATTTATTATCTAGATTCTGACTAGTATTAATGGATGATTGTTACGAATAGAAAGCACCAATTGTTACCTTTATTCAATCTAAAAGCTCGTGACCTGAATAAGGCGTGATTTCGTTAGCTTTGATTACTAATAGAGTTTATTTTGGACAACAATACACGAGTGTTTTGTTACGTCTACGTAAACATTTATTACGCTACAAGCACTTTTCAAAGGTTACTTAATACGTCATTCTTGATAGAAAATCAAATACATTTTCTTTTCCAATAAACTAACTTAAGTATTGGCATTTATTTTGTGTATAATTTCTACATACATGAATTGTTTAAATAATGAATATTAGTTATATTTCCTTTGTTAACGTCAATGGTTTTTTTCCATTTTTCAACTTGATTTAATCTGCTTCAAGTGTTGAAAATTAGTTGAAGTTGAAATAAATATTAAAAATACTACTATTGATGTTTAGGTACAAAAAGTTTGTTGGTTATTTTAACTAGTCTAAATGATTTTCCAGAGAATTGAAAAAAAATTGTTACCGAATATACAAACTTAAATATTGATAAATATGAAGACATCAATAAAGAAAACTTAATATTTAATTATTATTAGAATTAAAAGGTTGAGATAGTTTTAGTGCAGAATTTCTCAAAAAATTGCAAACAAGCTTTGAAAAATTAGTTAGTGTTTTTGGACTTGGTTTTAATATAACTTAGTATATCTGCGCAGATATATTAAGTTGTTTTTAACAGGAAATAAGCACTAAATCTCAATATAGAAAACATTTCAAAACCGATTGTCGTCTATAAAATATTTTTGAATTGAGTGAACAAGCGACTGAAAAGGTATTTAACGAAAAATTCCTAAATCCCAGGGCGGTCGGGTTTGAGATAATAAATTTCATTTAGTGTAACATCATTAAGGGCGTGTGCCAAGGCCCGCACTCGAATGTGTAGCCCAGTTGGCATGTTGCCATCTGGCCACCCTTGAAACAACTCGGTCGGACGCGTAGAGGGGGCGTAGCAAGGTTTTTAAGCTACGTATTAGCGGGTCTCGGCTGAAACACGTCTGCATCGTTACATGAAGACAGATGAAAATTCCGAATGTTTCAAATGTATAAAAAATATTATTCTAACTGAAAAGTTAGTTGATTTTTAATTTGAATTCTAAACGTTATTAGACATTTATTATAGGACATTTGTGTTACAACTGAAGACGCCTGAATATATCAGGCACACAATTTTTTACGTACGTAAAAAGCTTGTTGGCTTTGAATTTAGTTTTTTTTTCTTTTTATAGAAAGGAAGAAAAACGAGCAGACGTTCACCCGATATTAAGCGATTCCATCACCCATAGGCACAAGCAACATCAGGAAAGTCACGAGTGCGTTATCAACCTGGGAAATTAGATGGAATCGGGTTATCGGAAAAGATGAGTCGGGATTAAGGAATTAGAGGAAAAATGAGTGAGAAAAGAGTAGGGTAGACATGGCTATCCGGCATTCCCAAAAGTCATGCAAGCTTGTGAATTTAAGTCAAGTAGCATAACCGACATTAAAGGTTATTTTGTTGCATATTTAATAGTTGGTTGAATTTAGAATTATAATTCATAAAGTTATTCAACTTGATAATAGATATATGATAATTGTTGTCACAATGTTACACTTTTGTTCAATGTTTAGGATTTCGTTACATACTTTCTTATATAGGACAGTCAATAATTTAGTTATAGCTTAGTTGGTCAGTGGATTGACTTGGATGATATACATATTAGAAATTTATAAGAGCAGGGTTAGGGTTAGCTGATAGAGAACCCTACATAGGGTTAAGCTCGCTATTGTTTATTTATTTTAAATATTTTATTTGTTGCTCTGTATTATGTTTGTGTACAATGAAGAATAAAGAGAAAGAGAGAGTATATATTAGTGCATTAAGATAAGCTTTATATGATAGAATTTTTTTAATAAAATTAAACATTAATCATCTTCACAAAAACTTAGTAATAGCTTAGTTGGTCTCTGGATTGACTTGGATAATGATACATGTTGTGAATTTATAAGAATATGTGTTAGTGCACATAGATAAGCTTTATATAACAGAGATTTCTTAATAACATTAAACTTTCATTATCTTCACAACCTCAATCGCTAAATCTAAAGGTCCACCAGCAAAATTCGTTAATCGATACACAGCTTTAACTATAATTCAATTAACAAATTTAACTCGAGCGGACGCCTCAAAACCAGGAGAACGGAGTTTAAATTAAATAATAACAAACTACCAAAGTAATATTGGTTAAGAAAATACGACGTTAGACTTCTTGCGGGAACTTAAATTGTTTTATAGACATTTAAGTCAAACACAGATTTGTAGCTTCATTTAATAGCTGATTTGGAAATTTTGATTTGCAAAATACACAATTTTATTAAAGCTGAATTTTTTTAATAAGATGGCCAAAATGCAAGCCCTATGATTATTCCTTAACTGTACAGTATAAAAGACAATGCCAATTTTTATATGGCAAGCCGTACCAAACTGCATCAAGTTTTAACATCTTTTTTGGAGACTAGACTTATTATATAAACTAGTGCAAAAGTTTTTATCGTGAAGAGAACTCGGGTTTTAAAGATATTTGATAAATTCGGAAATTTGATTCAAAGAAAATAGCTTCTATTGCATTCTACATCTCTATGAGAGATGGCGCAAACGTCATGTTTATTAAACAAAACTACTTTTGAGCCTGTAATTAGACTACCTGTTTAAAAATCAAATCAATGAAGCAAAATGTCGTAAGAAATTATGAAAATAATTACTATATAATTTTTATGTTAATGCATGAAAAATTTAGTTTCCATTTTTGGGTATTGTCTTTAGACATTACTGATACATCAGAAATACAATTTTATTAAATAAATGAATTTTATTTTACAGATACTAGGGTTATTCATAATAATACCCTTAGTTGTGTGATTTTATAAATTTTATATTTTTTGGATTTTTAATTTATTTGAAATTACTAACACTGACTTCGTGTTATAAAACAGAGAGAATAGTGTGTATATTTTTTGTGTGCGTATTTTAATTATAAATCGGCACGATAAATATATTTTTTATCATATACCAGTATATACTAATATACATAGAGATGATTTATATGAAAAAAAAAGTTTACAGGACAATAACGGTTCGACCTAACAGTTGGTCACAAAGGAAATGTTTCCAGTTTCTTGGCACCTTGCCTCCGTTAAATAAGATGACGATAATTTTGGTAACCAGCTTGCAACTTTTATTGCAGAGTCTTATCAAGTGGTTAAATCTAGTTGAATAAATTTTGGTAGAATATTCTAGAAAGCGGCGCAAATGCGACACGTGTCATGGATTTGTTACCTAAATCGCTGTAACAGATAGCGCCATTACACGTCTCTGGGACTTCTGAAGGTATGTTTTATTTTAAAAGATTTCAAAGAGGAAAAAGTTCTAAACTCGAACAGATTTTCTTTTTTAGTATGTTAAGTGTCAGAAATTTTAATAGTGAACTCAATTAAATATTTTTTATCATTTTTATTATAATATAATATTTTTTATCATTTAGTAATCAGCAGACTATAAGAAAATAAAAATGTTGTATATATTTCGTGATAAGAACGGTAACAAAGTAATCGAAATTTTGTACGTATTCATAAATCTTATACTGCCAAAATCTTTTACCATTTTTTTATGAAAATAATGATTAATATATAAATAACTATATTGTGGACTAGATTGATTATTTGATATTAATGAAAAAGTCATACAGAACAGATCATGAAGTACCTTATAACCTTATTAATACGTTAAGAGTAATTTAAAAAAAATAGTGGGATATTTATTTATACTACAAATATATTTTATACTTCGAGAAAATCTACCTTATTGTATAGTGCAGTACTATTTTCACTAATCAAAATACTCTGAACAAAATTAAGTAGGTGCATAAGCAGATTTTTACATTACACCGGCGTTACTAGCTTAAAATGCCTAGATTTTAAACTTTGATTTACTCGAAAGAAATGTAACTCATAAATTATTCAATTATATATAGAAATATAGTTATTGTAATTTGTCCTATGTATATTTTAACTTAAATACGAGTAGGTGTGGATATAAAATATTTAGCTAACTAATATTAAGGCTAACGGAAAACAATATATTTCTTTTATATTTTCCCTGCCTTATACATAAGATATGATGTTACATGATATGCAAAACTATGTTATTAAAGCATGAGATCATCATAATAATTTTCTAAATAAAAGGGAGAAACTCACTTGTAACACCTTATAAGTAAACGTTCTAGAAACATTTTTTTCAGTTGTATTGATTTAAATAGAAACTGTTAAAATATTTTTATAAAAATTGTACAGAACCACCTTGCAGCTATATCCTTAAATAAAAGTATTTTGAAAATCAGTTCATGACTTGCGTAAAAATCAGAAAATATGTATGCAGCAAGAAAACATATACTTTAATCGATAACCTTCTTCTTTTCGAAGTCGGTTGAAAGTTAGTGGAATATGTTTTTCCTACGTAAACACTTGTACTCACTTTTAGTACGAATAGTGGGATAAACGACATTTCTAAGTGAAAAGGATCTCTCTTAAATTAAACAGCGTATTATAACGTAGCGCTAGAAAAAAAGTTATTAAAAAACTTTGAAGATATCTCAAAATTTTAACACATTACGGAAAAAAGAGAAAATTGAGCTTAAAACTAATTAAAACAAGACTCAAAATGTGAACTGAATTTAAATTTTTCACTGCGAAAAAACATGACGAGAAATAATTTGCAGAACCCAAATAACGTAGCTCGTCATTTGTCTTCGTCGGGAATTATTTTAACATAATAAAGGACGGAAAAAAACGATGCCAGAGTAGAGTGAAAAAGTCAGTAGCGTCTATTTTAAAACAAATCCAAGCTCTACGGATCAAATTGCAGCCACCCTCACAACCGCTTACTGCACACTGCTAAAATAAAGTTATAAATACAAATAGGTAACTCACCGAGGAAATTCATCTTGTCGCCGTCGTAGCACAGCCGTTGATACAATAAAATAACCCTACAATCTACCAACAATTCGCCATAACAAAGTCCGATATAAAAATATATAATTCTGTCTTTAATTGAGCACCAAGTTTCGCTTTAGAGTGTACATGATACGTATCGTTTATGCTTGGATTGAGGGGAGTCGGTTTAACATGGCTGGGAGCGACCGCCCGCAGCGGAAGCCAGCCGCCTAGTGCAGTACCGCCGTAGCGTCGCGCCTATTTAAGCCTCGGCGTCTACGGACGTCTACGCACACCGCTACGCGCCCCGTAGCAACGCCCTCACCCACACGCGCTCAATATTAAGTGGGTGCACGGGGGAAATGGAGGCGCCATTGTCAATCTCAAATGGAAAAGTAAAAGTTGATTCGCGTCAATTTTTTTTACAGCTTCCCTCTTTAATGACACCCGTAATTGTCGATATCGCGTGATTTTTCGGATCCGAAACGAAACCCCCGGGGGCTGTATAGTGGCCGTTATTAAAAATTGAAAATTCCAGTGAATAGAGGCGAACATGAGTAATTCGTAATGACAAAAAACGAGGCAACGGGACCGCTTTATCTCCAATACAATGAAGCCTCGATAAATAAAAAGAGTAAGTAAGAAAAATTGCACACATTTTTCACTCCCCTTTACGCACACTTTGGCGTCGGTCGAGCGTTTTGCGCATGTGTGGCGTAAGAACAAAGGAGCGCCGACAGAAGGCGTGGCTTTGGTTATGTGTGAGTGTGTTAAATCTTTTATAGGTCGATGCATTAAGTAATTTACTATTATACCTTGCATTTGACACAGCCTTTTGGAAAATGCGAGATATGTGGGCCAATGAAACTAATTCCGAAATTATTTTACGTCCAGTCGATGGTGCCAAGTTTAAACAATCGGTGTTGCAAAAACTTAGGGTTAAAACCTGTATATGAATTTTTATATAACATTTCTATGTACTATGATTTCAGCAGTAGTAATTGCTACAAATGGTCATAATATATAAATTTTTAAGTTATTGTGGCTTTGTGTTATCTGTTAACTAACATAGAAATTAGACTTAAGATGTAAGGATAATAAAAATTAATAATTAATGACTGATTTTAAAGTAAATCAAGATAAGAAAATATTAACGTATGTCAATACTATATACAACATAAATAAACGTATGCTTTTCTATTTTTTATAACGTATTTAGATAACTACTCGTAATAAGATATTATTTCACGAATTACTTTATGAAATTTTAAGTTCATTCTCTTATTAGTAAGGTCTTACATAAATTTGATTGTTTTCTTCACTTAATTCAGTTAAAACATTGTACATTTTTTTAAGGAACTAAGCGTTATTTCACATGAAAATAATTAACATATTTTAATAAGATAGAATAAGATTATCTCCAATAATATTACGTAGGATTTTTTTGAAAAAAAAAAAACGCTGTTAAATATGCAGGCCTTATGAAAACTGGCAATATTTGCAAAATAACTCATACGGGATGGTACTTTGCGAAGTGTTGTTTTATTACTTGAAACCGAAAGCGTAACTTCAGCCACTTGTAATTAGGAGTTGTTGAGTTTCGAGCGACTGCGGTTTCGTTTGATGGAGCCGCCGTGTGATACTTCACGTGGACTTTAAGTAACAACGCTTTACCTTCGGTTCATTTGAAAGTATTGTTATTAGTACTCTTTATTAGTGGATAATGTAAACACAACCTTTAATATATAATACATGTAAGCTCGAAGCTATAGCAACTTTTGTGATTTGGTTATAGATATCAAAAAAGGTTATAGCTTGTTACATTCAGTAATATTTGGGTTAGAAACGCATTATATAGTTATGTGTTTATGTATAATGTATAACCTATGTAATCTTCAGAAATTTGTGAAAAAAATACAACTCTTAATATGTCCATGCGTTTGAATTTAATATAATTATATTGATGGCATACGTATATACACTGTTACTAGTCTTACGATATGCTATTTGAATCCGTGCAAGACAGGCATCTTACCTAGTGCAGGGTTCAAAGACGATTAAATGTCATTCCTTAATAGTATAAATAAAAAACAATTTGCTACAATTTTTTAAACCAGTCTTGTAAAATTATAGCTTAATTACAAGTAAAAAACAATAGCAGAGTTATATATTAAAACTTTTAGTTTTAACATTTTTAAACAATTAGTTAAATTTCTGTGTAGTCAAAATTTATCTATTGCTATCCTTATTTTTACAAAAAGGACTTACGACAGTCAGTCATTAATCTTGACTTTTCAGGGAGATCTTTCAGGATATTCAGCTTACGTAGCATTGTATGCAACACATAAAATTCTCTCGCATATAATTACCGCGATATTAAAGTGGTGTTCGGATGTGCGCCGTTTAATATAATATTCAAATGAAGCTGCCTCTGACAATATGGGGATAGTTGGGAGGCTGCGCTGCGTAGAATCCTAATGTCTAGGCTCGGCGAGGGGGCTATTTGAATAATTCGGGGGATCGTTTTCATCGGATATGACGCGATTTTTATTTGTCCCGGTTTCTGTAATGTGTCATATGGGTCAGAAACCTAGGAAGATGACTCTAGCTGTAATGTACGCCTTTGAGTTTTTGAAATAAGTCATGTTCTGGGTCACCAATCTAAGATAGCTGGCTTGAACTGTATTTGACTCTTGACTGTTAGGGTTGTCTTTCTTTTAAACGAATTCAAAAGTTTCTATTTTTTATGGTCTATCTGTGGGCTTTACTCTGCCATTTATGAGCCAATTTTTAACCGACTTCAATAAGGAGGTAGGTTCTCAATTTGAGTATTTATATATTTTTATGTATATTTGCGCATATTTCTGTCATTTATGAACCGATTTAGAAAATTCTTTTTTTTATCTTATAGGGTATTCTTCCGGAATGGTCCCATAAATTTTCAGGTTATTAGGTTTAATAGTTCTTCTTTAAAAAAATTATATTAATGTATTTTTGCGTGTATCTCCGTCATTTAGGAACCATTTTCGAAACAAAATTATTTTTTATATCATAAAGCAGTCTATGTATATAATCTTATAAAATTTTAGAAAACCGGTTCATTTGTTTAAATGAAATATAGGAAATTTTGTTATTTTTATTTGAATAACACATTTGCATATATCTCCGCAACTTATGAATTGATCTGAAAAAATATTTTTATCTGATAGGGTACAATTACACAATGGTCCCGGAATTTTTTTTTTAAAATCGGATCAGTAGTTTGTTATCAAAATCAAAATATCGGAGAAAATGTGTTTCAAAAGTATGAGTAAGGCGTTTGATGTCGGTTTTTGGAATTTTCTGTGAAAATAAACTTGTAAATGATTTTTTATGTAAAAGGGTACAGTTTCAGATAGGTCCCATAAAATTCCATTAAAGTCGGTTTAGAAGTTTTTTGTCTAAATCAAAATAACGGTTAAAATATGTCAAGGAAGTATTCCATAAAGCGTTCGAAGTCGGTGTTTTGTAATTATCCGAAATTGAGGAGGTCGATCAGCTGATGTAATGTGATAACTATTGCCCATGCCTATTGACATCATCCACAGATATGATTGTGTGTTGTCAACTATAGAATGAAAAGGCCATGGGTAGAAGTGGTAAGAGAGAAAGTTTGGAGTAAAAAGACCAAGGTAAGGAAAGCACTTCAAGAACCATCCAAGACAAACGGGCTTTAATTTAGGCTGGCTTTGAATGTTCGTGGCGAGATACATATGTGAAATAAGTAAACCTATATACACGTTCGAAAGAAGATTATGAATGAAAATACTTTACATTCCTTTTATTATTGAAGAAAATAAACAGGACAAACAATTTTTATACTTTATCGTGATTTCCGTATAAAAATGTAATCTACTTTAAGAAAGCTTTTTTAAGGAACTGAATTAGCTTCTTTATACTTTTATTATATTTTAAAATACGTTCTTTTAATTTATTTTCCGAACATTAAAAGGGTAACTATACTCTGTCCAGCTAACGAATCTATAAGTAATCCCTGACTCGAGAGTATAGTCTAGTTGTCCAGTCTAGTTGCTACGAACAATTGCAAGGTCTATAGAAATATTTAACAATAGAAGCGAATAGAGATATTGCGGTCTTTAATAATAAGTCGATGTTTTTGAAAATGGTTTTATGCCATTGTATTTATTTCGTATACAAATGTTTGTGTAGTAGTTTTGCTAAAAGCTGTTAGGCAATAGGTTTTCTAAGCAGACTCATTTGTCGTTTACAACAAGGTCTTATTATTTATTTATAATTTATTTTCTTTTTAATTTATAACTGTTAATAGCAAACACAATTTTTGTAAGGGTTTTTAAGTCCCGACTAAAATGAGGAGTGTTTTCATTTAACGCTTGTATGATGTATTTGTCTAGATCCCATTGGTAATACAGATTTTAGTTGACTTGCGCGCAAAATTAGCACTCTGAAGTGGAAGTGAGCAGACGTATCGATGGTCGATGGAACACGCATTAGAGTGGAGGCTGCGTTTTGGTAAACGTAGTGTAGGATATCCTGCAGCACGATGGACTGACGACTTGAGAAAGGTGGCGGGTAACGGATGGATGCGAGCCGCCCAAAACCGGGATCGTTGGCGCGCCTTGGGATAGTTGGCTTACGTTCAGCAGTAGACGGCAATAGGCTGATGTTGTTGTTAGTGTAGTTTGCTTAAATAGTGGGGTTTTGCGAATCGACCTAACGGCCATAATTGCTTCATAGAATTTGTAGGATGTTATGACCATGTATTAATTTATATATTTTTTATAAACTTCAAAAACGAAGGAGGTTCCGGATGTTTCTGTTTTTATGTATCATTGGGCATAACTCAGTCCTTCATAAATGACGTGGTTTTTTACCTGAAAGAACATAATTTCGAATTTGTTCCACAAATTTTCGGAAAAATCTTTATTTTTAATATCAAAATAACGGAAATTACACATCCAGGCATATGAAATATTTTTTGTTGATTTCTGTTAAAATAATCCCGTACAAAAACCATCACCACTAACTTAACTTTTTATGCAAGTAAGGCCAACAAGGATACATCCTTCACACAATCCTTTCTTAAAGCCCGGTATCGTTCCAGCAACTATCTACCGAAATGGATAGTCGTTACACACATTTAGATGGACTGCTTGCTTATTTGTCTTTATCTCAAATAACAAATCTAATATGTTTTACAAATAAGTAATTGTTAATCGAACGAAAAATTTTAAGTTATAATGTAGCAGGTCATATAAGTCGTCAGCAGCCCGAAACGGCTCACGGGTTTATCGGAACGGCATTAAAACGGCTACTTCCCTGAAACGTTTATACGCGTCGTAAAATTTAAAATCGAACCTAACAAACCGAGCGGAAACCGTACAGTTTATTTCCATAAAAACACTAGAGCATTTGATTTCACTTAGAACGTCTAATAAGTCGCGTAGTGGAAAGTATGCATTACCGTAAAAATAAAAGTAGAAACCTCTCGGTTGGACCGTACCACAAATTGTCGTTTCAAAAGTAACTGACACGTATATGGTTATTTCTTTCTAGTCTTTGATATAAGCTATATGCTGTCTCAGATATACGCAGTAAAAGCATAAGTGAATTCAACAAAGGACCGGATTTGGAAAGGCACGATGGTTATGTTGGGGACACGACCAGTTTCCGAATTGGACCTCCCGTAGGCCTTTTGCGTTTAAATTTTTTATGCCGCGTGTAATTTTTTTTCTGAGCTGTCATTTATTATGTAATAGGTGTCGAATTTTTTCTTTTTATTACATAACAAATTTTATTTCTATGTTACGTTATACTAAGTTCTATCTATTTTATTCGTAGTGTCATTTTTGAATAAATCGCATATATCTCCGCAACTTATGAACTGATTTTAAAATATATTTTGTGTCTTATAGGATACACTTCAAAAACAGTTCTACAGAATTTATGTAATAATCGGATTAGCAGTTTGTTTTTAAAATGAAAATAACGGAGAAGATATGCTTCGAAAGTAAACTTTTGAGGCGTTTTAAGTCGGTTTTTAAAATTTTCTGTGAAAATAAACTAGTATAAACACATTTCCAAGTTACGTTATCCTAACTTACACGTACGTTATACTTTATAATATTCGTAGCGTTAATTTTATATAGAGGCTATTTTCCTTTTTGTTTGTTGTAATTAGTAAGGAAGTTATTAGAAGTTTATTTTTGTTACCTTATTGCAGTACGTTGATATTTCACCATTTTGTTTGATAATCTTATGAGTCATATTACCTGTAACAAGTAAGATAAAATTGTTATATAACACTAGGAAAATATTTTATGTCAATTAATAGTATATTAAAAGTTTTAAATATTTTGTTGGTATATTGTAATGCTTTAAATCATTGGGAACTTTTAGAGATAAGAACATTACGTAAGGAGTATGATGATGTAACATTTTATTTTCCATATATCTGTAAACAAAATAGTGCTACATTTATGATTTTGTCAATAATAATAAGAATTTTCCTTCGTTTGGATATTTACTATAGAACCATAATAATTAATACTATTTACATCAAACGAATAGAAAACATACAAAAATGAAATATGATATTTTTAACATATGTCCCTTTGACACACTTTTTTGTCATAGAAGATAATAAATATTTACGAGGTATTGTATTATGATTACTGTAAACTTGAATATCCCCAAAAAGCTGAAATTGACGTGGTTTTATCTAATGGCAGAACACATCTTTTCCAAAACTTGCTGCACTCATTCGCCTTTTTGATAGGGGCTATCACTTACACACGGAGGGAATAAAATTAAGTATGCTTGGTTTGTGACGTTCGATGACCATCCTTACCGTATTCTATAACCCTCTTGTTACCTAATGAAAATCAAGAAAAAGTCAGCTAAGTCAAAACCATCATTTAAGAATCAGTATATTCTTAGTAATTGACTGGATATACTTCAAACGCACATTTTTATTTTATAAGGTTTTTTAGGTTTTCCACGACATTATCTGAGTTATGTTTAAACAGAAGCTTGTCTTTTCAAGTATGGTTGTAAGTCTTCGTTTCCTGCATAAACTTGCCTCTTTCAGTAACTCTGGTATTATAAATGCATTACAAAAATGTAAATAAAACCAAAAAAGTAAAACAAAATGAATACAACCATCTGCAATGTTGTCGTTATATAATCTATCCCAACCTCTTCGTAACCGTCGTTAAGTGTAAATTATACGACTTAATAATGTTTTAGCACTTTTGCAGAGAATCTGTTACCTAATTAAAACTTAGGAAAAAATCATCTATTTTGCAAAAATTGATATTTACAAGTAAATTACTACTAATAATATAAAACACAAATGCAAAATTTAGTTAAGGTTTTATATGATTTGAAAGGTTTGAAAGGTAAGGTTTTATATGTTTTTTATACGATTTGATATGATTATTTAGTTAAGGTTTTATATGATGATGATATTATTTGTGTCATTTTTGGAAGAAAATCGATTTTATTTCAGCATATAATAATCAACAATTTGTATTCGTGAAATACTTAATTTTTTTACATAAAATTACAAAAATCGATACAAACGCCTTACAGTGTACTTCAGAAAGATATCTACTCTGTTATTTTCATTTTAAAAACAAATTACTGGGAAAATTTTACAGGACTATTTCTAAAGAATATTCTATCAGACGAAAAAGGAACTTTTAAAATCGGTGTATAAATGACGGAGATCGGTGCATAAAAACAAATAGCAACATCTGTATTGAGAACCCTCCTCCTTTTTTGAAGTCGGTTGAAAGTTATTGTTATCTGTATAGAACCTATTCTAATCTCTTAGCAGGGGCTCGTGGTCGTTTAAGTGTAAATTGTGCGACTTAACAATGTCGTAGTACATTCGTAGCACATTCGTAGAAGGATGTGGTCGCTGCGAAACGGGCCGACGCTACGAGGACAGGCCACTCGGCGCTGATTTCATTTACAATTCATTTGATATACTTAGCGCGGGGGCTTTTGATGTAAGTTAGGGCTGTCAATTGAATTAAACAGCCTCCGTTACGGGGTCCGGAAATTTAGTTGCGTAAGCAAGGAGTTTTTATAATATCTTTTTTAATTTCATCGTATTTTTCAAATGTTTACGTGTTGGCTAGACACTATTTAAATTTATTCACGGGTTTTATTGAGCTAAGTTTTGACTTAAATTACAGATGTTTTAAACTCTTTTCTATTAACTTCAAACAAAGAGGAGGTATTCGACTGTATGTTTCTTTTTTAGGTACGTACATATGTGCCCCGATTTCTTCCAAAGGAATTATTTTTTATTTTAAAAGATATAGTTTTGAGTTGGTCCCATATATTTTCATAAAAGATTACTTCTAAGGTATTTGAAGTCGGTTTGCCTTTTTTCTGTAAAAATAATATCTTTTATGTATCGTAGATATTACTAGATTAAATTTATTTAAGAGACTTTATTCCGTCAAGTTTTGATTTTAATTACTGATTTTTAACTCTTTTTAAAAGCGTCCAAAATAAGGGAAGATTGGAATGTAAAAAAAAAATTAAAAACCAAGTTAATCCGGTCTAGCATAGGTTTTAAAATTATTTCTCTTTTTGGATCTACGCTATTAAAATGAAGAATAAAAATGATCATGAAAATATCTATATTTCTGGATCGTGGTTTTTATAAAAAAATACACTTAGTTAATTTATTGCTAGTATATTTTAAGTGTTTAGTTCTCATTGTTCGTGAGACTGTATAGTTTTAAATTTACGTGTAGTTTTTATTTGTCATTGGTATTTTTTAACTTAGTTAATAATTTCACTACTCTCATATAGTCCTCATTGTTCATTATTACTTTTTATTTGTTTCACTTTGGCTTATAACTTTTATTTATGGTAAATCTGCTATAATTTGTAGAGGTAACTTGTTAATTAAAAACAAATTATACAATGCACTGCCGAATTGAATATTATTCAAAATTCGGTGCAAAGGGGTTTTTCCTGATATAGCAGCTTCAAATCGAACTTCGATAGGTCGAATCGGCTGAGATTCAAAAAAAAATATTATTTAATAAATATTTTCTCTTTCCTTTAAGCATTCGTAATATCTGAATAATCAGAATGTCTCTTCAAACTATTTTGGTACATATTTCTCTCTTATGACACAGGAGACTAGCTAGCCCTGCATCAGACCCAATTTAATGTCATCAGAAAAACATCTTCAATAACTTGAAAAAATAAAATGGATCTCTGTTTATCGGATAGCAATCAGGGGTTTTAAAATCTTATCACCTCTATAGCTATGTATTTACCTTGACTTTCAGAATATACAAACAAACTACTGGCATTTGCCGGAAACCGAGAAAGAATAAATTGTAAGTAAACTCGGATCCTTAATAGACCTGATAAGATCTGGAATGTAATTAAGAGTCCCATGGATTATTTTTTCAAAACAGTAATATTTAATATGAATATTTCATTGCAGATCGTATATGCATATCAGTGACAACTTTTACTACAATTTTTAACGGGGGCAAGTCGTTGCAAAATTCTTAATATTTTAAAATTGTCATTAAAATGATTTTACAACGCTATTATTCTCTATCTTACATCCTTGTATATCTGCTCGTCTAACCAGATCATCCTTGTTATTTATCATTATTTATAACCTCAAGAAGAAGTAATAAATAAAACGCTAACGCGTTGCCATTAGTTTTAACGCCACTTACGCCAGAAATTACTAAAATTGTAATCAAAATGTCGCAACAGGTGGTCACGCTCCGAAAATTTTGTAGGTGGTAGAGCATAACATCTTTTCACAGCCTTTGCTGCACTTCTACGACAATGCTCGCCCGGGGAAGTACCACCGCCCTTTATAAAGTCAATATAAAATAAAGTAAGCAAGACTTTTAGGGATGGCCATTTCTACCCTTTTTTTTCTAATTCCCATCCAAATCCTCGATCCAATCCTATCCAATAAACGTATTCTATCCAATATCCTAGGTTGACAACGCACTCGTAACTTTCCGAATGTTGCAAAT
>JAOCPS010000016.1:2569470-2592498 GCA_025505425.1 Graphium colonna | reverse complement strand
TGTGAGGTCGTGGTACTTACCCGGTTCGAACCGTGCCCTCGGCAGTAGCAAAAGCTACTGCTGGTTCTACCACCGAATGTAATCTGTGAATTCTTCCTCTCTTTTTTATTTCTTCATTAAACCGACTGAATATATAAAACTGACTGAATAGTTGCCATGCACAAAAATATACTAAGGATAAGATTAAGCATTCGCGATATAAAACAAAATGGCCACGAAGAAAAAATGTCATTGCTTACTATAAGATCAACTAATCACACGCCTTAAAAATTTACACACGTCATGAGTTGTGCCTATTTACGTAAGACGGCAATTGGCTCTGCTGGTCGTTTTCTATTAATAACTGAATGATGATGAATCTTTAGATAAAGGAGACAGGTGGGAATCTGTAAATTAATATTGGCTTATGTACATACATGCAGTCGCGTACGTAAAATCGCAACATAACACTATCAAAAACAAACTACACAAGACACGTGGTTAAAATAACATAGCATTCATGGTTATTTCTACTTAAAGCATACTAAAGTGGTAAATATCTATCTTTAAACTATATCACTGATGGGCGAAGACCTCCTCCAAAACGAGAGTAGGGTATAGTCCAATATGCGGTCCTAGAACGGATTGGCGGACTTCATCTGTCTTAGAAATAGTATCTCTTAGACATACAGAGTAGAGGTTTTCAAGGTGGTAGAGCATAACATCTTTTCGCAGCTTTTGCTGCACTTTTACGGCCACGCTCGCCTGGGGAAGTACCACAGCCCTTTATAAATGTAGCGTAATATAAAGTATGCAGGTCTTTTGAGGATGCCGGCTGGCCATGTCTACCCTTTCTTTTTTCACTCCTTCCCCTCCAAATCCATAACACCAACCCGATCCTATCCACTAAACCTATTCTATTGAACTTCCCAGGTTGACAACACACTCGCGACTCTTCGGATATTGCGTGTGTCTATGGGCTACGAGATCGAACCGTCTGCTCGTTTGTTTTAATTTCCATAAAAAAATGCAGGTTTCCCTACAAAGTTTTCCTCCACCGCAGAGCACTTAAAAATGCAATTAGAAAATAACAATTCCACTGGTGCCGGCACCGGGATCGAAGTCAGCATACCAAACTGGGATGATCTCCGTGGTATGAGAGGACTGGAGTGGACTCACCCCGACGTCGGGGTCCCGCTGCGCGCCCGCCACCAGCGTGCCGGTGGTGTCGTTGAGCAGCACCTGCACAGTGACCTGCAGCCCGCGCTCGCGCAGGCAGCGCTGCAGCAGCGCCGCCACGTCCACGCCGCGCATGCCCCCGCACCGGAACGACTTGGTCCACGTGATCAGCTCCCCGGATGAGATCGAGTGCTGCTTCATCGGGAACGAGAACGTGAATCCTAAAAGCCAAAAAGTCTTAGATTATTTTCACAGAAGATTACAAAGACCGACTTCAAACGCCTTAAAAGTATACTTTCGAAATATTTCTTCTCCATTATTTTAATTCATAAATAAACTGCTGATGAGATTTTTATAAAATTGTAGGACCATTGTGAGAGTGTACCCCCCTATCACATAAAAAAATATTTTTTCAAATCCGTTCATAAGTTGTGAAGATATGTGGGTATATTCCTAAATTTAAATAATCAATTTTACTAAACTAATAATGGTATATAATATAAAAAAAGATTTTTTTTTAAATTAGTTCATACATGACATTTTGTTATTTTCATTTAAAAGAAAAACTACTATAACGATTTTTCGGAAGAAGACACGATAACATGAAAAAAGAATTTTTAAATCGGTTCATAAATGACAGAGATATGAGCGAACATAGAACATTTAGTGTGTAATACTATATTGAAAGGGCAACTGCTGAGTTCCTCGTCAGCTCTTCTCAGCAGAATCTGCCTTCCGAGCTGGCGGTAACTTCCTCTCGAACACTTATATTTTTTGTAAAACATTGACGTTTCATTGGATCGCGTGAGCATCTATGTAAGTAAAGCTATTTTAAATTAGAATTTGAATTTGGAAATATTTATACTACAGTTATTTATAATATAGCTGAAGGCAGAGTCTGTCAACATATGCAAAATCATGATTGTACTTACTACCTGTCCCAGATAAATATTGTTTCTGTAAATACTTTTCAACTTTAAGAACTCTTTTAGCAGCGAAAATGAGTCTTAGAAAATCACGTTAATTCAAAGATTATGACCCCGTCCTTTTTTTATTTGTGAGTTGCCAAAGGATTACTTATAAAGTAAATATGCATTATAGAGATTACAGCATATTATCACTATTGATGTAAAAGTTTTATCAATATTGGTATGAACTAACATCACCTAAAACTTTTTAAATTAATAATCACTTTGATTGTAAAACTGAACTTTTTCTCATAATTTTAAGGATGCATTTAAAATTAACTACATGCAATTATTTGCAAAATTAAAAATTACGGAGTCATATAAAATTTTTAGAAGTGTATCCTAACATCACAAATAACTAGAAGCGATGAATTGCTAATCGAGGCAATTGTGCTACATAAGCTTGCACAATTGACTCAGCTGCTAATAGCACGAACATAACGAAGTGTATGCTTAGCTATACTCAACAGTGAAAAAAACTACTATACGCAAGTCTGTAAGCAAGTAAAAGCATTCCCTTAAGATGTTTTATGATAGCCTAAAATAAAATTTAGTCCAAAAAATATGTTTTAGAGATAACACGCAATTTAAATCTCTTCTTTAATTTAACTTAACTGTGTCCATTGACCTATTAGTTATTGACCCGATTGGGCAATGTTTGATGACTGGTTGGCGCAGTTGCTAAGACATTGGCTGGTCGTAGGTCCGATTCCCACACGGAGCAAATATTTGTACGGCCCACAAATAGTTTTTTCGGACCTGGATGTTTGTCTTTGTGCGATTTATATTTGCAAAACGCTCTTGTAACACAATACTTTGATCGTATAATAAGGGCAGCGTATTTAGAGAGAATAACAAATTTGTTATACACTACTATACATAAAAGCTAACGAGCCGTGGTATATCTAGTCTTAAATTTGTTAGAGAAAATTCGAACGATTGACATTTTACAGTTTTTCTTGCAAAAAGGGGAAAATGCAAACAGCTAAAACCGTGTGTGGTGTTTATGGACCAAATACTGTAACAGCTAAATACGCACAGTCTCGTTTTCGTCGATTCCGTTCGGGAATTTTTGATGTTAAAAACGCACCTAGCATTGACAGCCCCTTCGACACCCAGGAGCTAACGATTTTGGAACGTTCCTTATGGGGCGTTACGGAGACCGGCATATAAAACGTCCGTAACGTAAGATTCATCGTATGTGTCCTCTATGCATGATAGCTATAGTGTCAAATGTATAGTCTATGAGGGATGACTGTTTATTTATTTATTTATAATGAATGAATTAATTACTTACTTATTTTTATTATTTTATTTTGTATTGTTATTTATTTATATATTATTGCAGTTTAATACTATATCTTATTCATGCAAATAGCTGTTTTCTAGTATGTTATTAATACATATTTTTTTTATAAATAATTGTATTTCTATTTTTTTATCGATAAAAAATCATAATAAAAAATTTATACTCGAATAATTATTTTCTTTATACCTTGAACAGAACTTGAAAATATTATTTTTATAATTAGGACCTTCGTTCCTTTCTGGTGTCCCACGATACCATACGGTTTGTTTTTTTTTCTATTTATTTGCATAAACAAACAATAACACGGTACAATCATTATAAGAACCTTAGTTTAACTAACTGTTTTAAATTAAACAACTTTACGGATTTTATTGCGGTTTGTTTTTAACTTTTATCACCCACGATTCGAAGTCTTTACAGCGTTCATGATCACGGGTAGGACTGAGGTGTTTGATGTCCTAGTGTCACTTGATAATCCAATAGTTAAAAAAACAAAATGGATCGAATTTGCATTTGCTGGTGATGGCACTGGAAAGGAATCATTTATTATGAGTCATTTCCATTTGACTAAAGACTTAATTCGGATCTTTATTGTCAACGACTGGACCGTTTCAAGCTAGTGATTGACCAGTAACGCACAGAATTGGCTAATAGAAGAAGTGTCGCGTTCCATCAAGAATTATATATATAGTGACTCGCTAGAAACTCCTGAAGCTGGGTTGGGAAGTTTTGATACATCCATATAGTTCGGACCTGGCACCAAGCGTTTTTCACTTTTTTTTGCATTGAAAAACTACTGATAATAGGAAATTGACATCAAGAGAAGACTATGAAAATCAGTTACTAGAGTTTTTCGGCAATAGTGCGGGGACTTCTATGAGAGAGGCATATGAAGTTTCCTTAAAAATGGAAACAAATTATAGACTAAAACGGTATTTAACCCAAATCGGACAATCCGAAACATGCTAGATAAAATGAACTTGTTTTGAAAATAAAGGATTTCTTTTTCTATTATTAACATGTATATTATGGCTAACTTATATAAATTATCAAATAAGATAACCGGATTCAACCAGTTGTGGATAATTTCGAAACTAAATACTAATAGCAGACATAATATATGCACTCAATCGTATTATATCACTGATATGATTCCGTTGGCTGTTGAGTAATCATCTCTAAATATATAACATTACAATTCTTTTTTTTTATAAAAGGATAATAACTTACCAAGGGACAACGGCTCTTGCTCCAAGCCCTCACATTGGAGGAAATCCTGGACACAATCTGCTAAGAAGTTGAAAAGGTCCTCTCCAGGCCCGAGGCGCAGGGGGTCACTGAAAATTGAGATGTACTATATAATGATTATGTTTTTGATGTATATACATCATTATTATTAATGAGGATTAAAGCAAACAAAGACGAGAATATAATGTGATATGTTGACTGGTGGGTCACTTCCAATACTCGAGGACGTCATTTGCGGGGATCATATATGAACAATAAAATATTATTTAAATTAAATATTAACTTATCACTGAGTAAACATAACCTAAAGTTAAATAATTAATGACGCAATGCATGTTCATCCTAGCGGACACGGCTCGGGCGGGATGAGGCGGAAGGCGGAGGGCGCTCGGCAGATCGACGTACTGCATTTTACTTATTGAAAAACTATGCCCCTAATTACATAAATGTCGATCGAGCTCCAGTTCCTCTCCTTTAATATCGTTAGTGACTCACTAGTCATCATTTATATGCCATGATTGGGTCAAATTATAAGTGAATCGCGAAAGTGCAATCGCCAGAATCAGCTGACCTGATGTGGTATTGCTTGACCTTCTCCCGCACCACCTGTCCACTGGCCAACTCCATCAGCAGCACACGGAAGTTGGTACCCCCAAGGTCAAGAGCCAAGAACACTCCCTCCTCTGTAGATTATAAAATATATTATGAACTCTAAGTTTCACATGTACATTTAAAATATCAGATGTCACTCAAAAACACAATGTACTCAATAACCTGATCGAAATTCGTGGTCTAAAATACCCAGTCGTGATGATAAATGCACCAAGAGCTGTATATAAAATGTCGTGTATTTGTTATGGAAGTGAGTTTGTTTCTTTGCTTATTTCTGTCAATATGAATGTTTTATAAACTTTATTTAAGCTTCAGATCAGGATATCAACATTCAGGAAATAAGAAATTTCAATTGAGTGAATACCTTTACTTGTAGACGCTCATTTAGCATATTATATATCTATAGACCGAAATGAATAACAACATAATGCCTAGCACACCGAAAAATAAACAAGAATCAAGTGAAGGAAGATCTTATTTCGGATAAAAATGTAATACTATGAGTTAAGAATATCAAAGCAAACATTACTACGGCCTAAGCGGCGGGCAAAAGCTAGTTATAAATACTTCCGTAATAGTAATAAATGGAGAGATACATCCACTTAACTGTAAATATTTTTCAATTACGGAACATCCACAAATAAGTACATCTCGGGGCTGTCAATGATGCAGCGCAACTAATGTGTTTGCTGCAAATAGCGGGCCATTGTCGAACTTATTAAGATGTCGAATCGTTCACCCTTATTGCTTTTCAATTGGCGTCTCATTGGGCAATTTTTCTGCATTCGTGGAATGATTTATATCCTGTCAACTGTATTTTCGCGAAACATAATGTTTGCACGTGTATACGCCACGAGATCAATTAGTTGGCGTCGCGGCAGCAGCTGACATTATGTCATATCTGCTGATGAATCTGTATGATAAACGTAGTCATTTTTTAAATTGGCTAGAACTTGATAATTTTCTTCCGGTATCAAAACATAAAAAGGCCTTTTATTCAGCTATTCGGCAACAGGAGTCATGTAAACTGAAAACTTAATTTAGTATATTAATAGCTAGAATGATTTATTTTTTTATAAATGCTATCCCAACAGCTCACTGAGCCTATTTCAATTATATCTGTTTTATCCAAAAATATACTCATTTAAATAATATAAGAATCAACATTTTAAAATTGATACAATTCATGCATTTTACCCTAAAAAAATCGTCGAAGTATTTCACTTGTCTTGTCATACATTATAAAGTATAAATAGAAACTTTTCCCTCTGAAATCTTGCAGAAAATTAATATAAAGCAATACCTGCAGCCTAACTTCTGCCACTACTTGCTCTTTGTTGTCATTAATAAATTCAATCTTACTAATTCAACAGCATTCTAACATTGTTGATGTCATTAAATTTTATTTGCCCATATTGATATCCCACGGTGATTTCAATTGGTGGTTTCGAAGCCAATTCGTCCGCCTATTCTAAACGTTCAGCAATTGATATCCGGCGACGGTCATCGTTCTCTGCGCGTCATGTTCTAATCAAGACTTGTATTTGCGGATGAGACAAGTTTAGCCATCATTGCTACCAATTCACTATTGATTTCTCTACTGCAGATCAAATCAATTTTGCATTGATGTTCCAACACTATCTGTCAAAAATTTATGATATTCGATCTGTGCAAAAATGTAGATCTTATTCTGATAATAATAAAAAAGTAGTGTGAGTATCTTTTTCACATTTAAACAATTCATGAATATCAACTTCAGTTTACCATTACTAAGATCCGATGGGCGGATGCAAAATATTATGTTTAAGGAACATCCAACAGTAGATTGAAAACTAGATGTTCAGCAAATATTAGGGCTTTCCATAAATAAGGCGAGACTTAAAGTGATGGCGGCCATCTCCATAGATGAAGTGACACATAAAGAAGCAACTGCTATCCTCCACTGAGATGAAATTGTCACTAATTCTTCTCTTCCTTCTAGCCTTATTGCCAAATTACTTGGAATAACAGACATCACGTGTATATCTGTTAAGACTCAGAGCGACTAGCATCTGACCTCTGTGATCTAAAGGGGTAAACTGAATTCTAAAGGTGGATTACTTGTTAGGCTATATCAAAAAATTGTTATTGATAACTGGGACCGACTATTTACTACCGTCCATTCGACGTATGGATCATCTTAAATTCTGTTAACTTTCGCCTATATTTTTTAATGTGTGCTTTTACCTGTTATAATTCACAATTTATTTTTATTTATTTGCCTTTAAATGTTGCTTAGTGTTTTCATAAGGTGGTTTACAATTGTTGCGCTCCAATTTTACCAATATGAAATGGCATGTAAATATAAAATTATATAAACTTAACTAATTACATTTTATATTTCCATTTTGTGATTTAATACATTATATCATATCAATTATTATTAAATTTAACTGATTACAAAGCATTATAAAATGTTAGTGGCTAATTTTATTAATATTTATTGTAGCCTAAAAATTATTTTATAGAATAATATCTGTGTTCTAAAATGCCAAATACATGTTAATAAATGGTTCATCTACTATATTCTCTGGGTGGGTACTATATGGATTTGCAGATTCAGCAGCACTTTCTTCCAAAGTATGTATATACTGTTTTGGTATTGTTTCGTGTGTTTCGATTTCAATAATGTATAGATACCGTAAGGGTAGAGCTCCAAAAGATGTTCAAGATATCGGCCAATGTGGACTTGGTCTAACCTGTGCCATCCGGGAGCTCAGGAACGTAGGTGTTTTCCATCTGCAGGCTGGAGGGCAGCTGGCGCAGACCGCACTCCAGCTCACGTACGAAGGTCTCGCCCACGCGCAGTAGGGTAGCGCCGCACAACACCAGCCCCGACAGCTTCGACTGCACCTGCTCGAAAATGTTTTTATTAAAAATTATACAGTATTATTAAATTATTATACTCCTGAGCTAAGGCATCCCCTAGAAAAAGCGTATAGGGCATAATCCACTTTGCGGCCCAAGTGTGGAGTGTCAGACATACATTAGAAATATTATTTTTTGCATATGCAGGTTCCCTCATGATGCTTTCCTTCACCGTAGAGCACCGTCGAATCAGCGCCTACTATTGCTTACAGAAAATAAGCAATAACATAGGTTCAAGTAACGACACCAGTGATCGAATCAGATTCCTCGACCTCGCCTTAAAGATAGTGTGCTCGAGCACACTTTATTTAGGGCGAGTTCCCGGCCACTAAGCTACCACGGCTATTAAAGTATATACTCGGAAATATTTACTAAATATGGTTTAGTAATGAGGTATATATATTTTATACATATACAACCTGGAAATAGTGGACAATTTTATTTACCGGGACCGAAGGCGCATTGAAGCGTTTGAGATGTGGTGCTGAAGAAGGATGCTTCAATCCCTTGGACAGCGAGAAGGACCAACGTGTCAATTCTAAACGAGCTAAAGATTAAGACCAGACTGTCTTCCATTTGTCTACGCCGCACCTACGAGTATTTCGATCATATTGCAAGGAAGAACACCGATTTTATAGACAGACTGATAGTCACTGGGAAAGAAAAAAAAGTCTCGTGGCCGATTGCCGACACGTTGGTCCGACCAGATCCGCACCACACTTAAAACTTCACTTCACTTAGCCCTTCATTGTGAGAATGAGGAATCGCAGCGGACATATATTTTAAATAATAAGTTGGTAATGGAGAGAAACCCGCGAGCACACATACAAAAAAACACATACATTTGAATTGAGAAACACCTTTTTTGAAGTCGATTGAACAGAGATAATAGCAATGTTCAGTTCAAAGTTTTTTAAAACAAATAACATTGCATTATGCAGAATAGCGTTCATATGAAAGAAAACAGATGTATTCTTTGGATGTAATCTTTTACAGATGTAATATTTTTCACGTTCACCTCATTTTACTCCTGACTTATTACTTTTGACTTTGACCTATTTTACTTACGAGCATTAGCAAAATGAATGGATAAACTTACTTTATTTTAATACATATGTAAAAGGATTAAAGGGTTCATTTGTATCGCAGGTATCCAATAGATTTTGGTATGACGTCACGAGGTTCTCGTTGGCAGATATGGCTCAGCTGTAAAGCTTTTCCCGACTATACTTTACGACGTGTTTTCAAGTTTTGATTATTTACTTATTACTTTAATATGATATTCATCTTTCTTTATTTCAGGTCATTTATTTACCATGATCAAAATATAAAAGTTGAGTTTTAAACTGTTAGTTTTATCTGCAAATAATTTCCATTTGAGTTGGTGGTATTTTGGACATTAGAAGCAGTTCACGTGATAACTGGTCAGCCAGTTAGCGTCCTTTGTCAGTCACTTGCAGTTTCCGTTCCACTCTTGATTCATTCACTGCATTCTGTGGAACTCGCACGTCGCTTCCCGAAATTTACTGATCAGATTTAAATTCAAATTGAAAATATCTTTATTCACATAGACGCTTACATGTTTTTATGAAATGTTAATTTTTACATAGTCATTAAGTGTCGAGAGAAAGCTACCACCAGATAGGAAGGCAAATTCTGCTGAGAAGAGCGGACGAGAAACTCGGCAGTTACTCTTTTAAAATAAGGTCGTTGATTTGCCTTTAGTAAATCCATATTGTTCACTGTGAAAAAATATTGTTAGTATTAAAATGTATTAGTAGTTGAGTCGTTAGTGGTTGGGGATCGAAATATATTTCACCTTTCTTGTTATTGAAACTATCTATATGTAATTATAATATATAATAAATAAATTATCAAATAATTTGCTTCACAAACCAACTACTAATCAAATGTTCATTTGTATGTGGTCAAATAAATGTTATCAATAAAAGTTATAAATTATTAAATAATCTTTAGCATATCAGTGACATAAAAAGATAATGAAACACTTTGATGCCTTTAAAAGTTACCAGTGGAATAAAACTGCAATGATAATAGTCTCCTGCGGAGATAAATGTGTTAGTAGTACTCACAAGAGGCGCAAAAATTGGAATTTCTTAGCCCTTTGTAGAAATCTCGTACTCTGTATATTTTTTTAATCATATATAATAACTTCATGTTGTAACTATCAGTTAGGATGCTAATCTCTCGTATTTCAAAGTCATTGTAATAAACTGTGAAGAGAATCGGTAGCTGTGGATTTAAACAATGTAATAAAGATAAATGACATTTTTATTGAATGGATTACCTGTAATTTACCTTTTTATAGCTTTATTAAAAATGAAAATATATTAAATGGTATGACAGGTTTTTGTATTATCTCAGTCAACGTTGATGGGAAACATTAATGTTGAATAATAAATATACATGACAAATAATTGCGTTAACATAAAACAGCGAAACGGACTTCAAACGCTTTAAAAGTTAACGTTCGTGATCAAATTTTTTAGTTATCTTAATTTAAAAAAGAATCTGTCAGATCCATTTTCATGATATTCAAATTATATGCTGATCCCATATATTTTTTATGAAATCTGGAAGAATCGTGGCTGTTTTTAAGTAAAAAAATTGCAAATCGGTTCGTAACTTACGGAGAAATCAGCATACATAGAAACAAAAAAAAACATACAGTGGAATAAAATACAGGTCTTCAACCTCTTTATTTTTTTTATTCGGTTGATAAAACAGTTATTCGGGATATTTGGGTATTATTATTCAAACAATTCCCGCTTACGTACATAAAATAAACATGTAAAAAAATTGTTGATTAGCATCAGTGATTTGACAAGTAATACGGTCACAAATTATGTTTGTCTCGTAATGTTAAGAAAAATATTTATATTGATATTATGCGAATGTATTATTACATTTTTAATATTTATCAAAATTGTTTAAATATTTAAAAAAAAGTCTCCTGAACTCGTTTGAAATCAGCTTAAAGTGCCGTCTGGATAAAGTAAAAGACGTTTGGATGGTGATGACACCGATATCTTTTGCCCCTGTCCACCAAAATGACCCTCGATACCCCCTAAAACACGAGTCTTGATTACAAATTATCGACTCACCTTGGGCACGCAAAGTGTGTTTATATTTTATGCGTCGTCTGGTGTGTGGTGACCTCTTCTTAAGGTCGCCAACACAAAAGTAACCCCTACGGTATAGTAGGTCCAACCAAATCTTTCTCCCCCAAATCTTTAATCCCGACCCCATCCTATCCAATAAACTTATTCTATACAATTCCCCAGGTTAACAGCGCGCTCGCGAGTCTCCGGATGTTGCGTTTGTTTATGGGCGACATGATTGCTTACCATCAGGTGAACAGTCTGTTCTTTTGTCTTCCTTTCCATATAAGAAAATTAAAAATTCTTTCATGATTTACAAGGTGGTCCCACATAATTTTCATGAAAAAAAGTCCAACAGTTTTCTTTAAATTAAAATAACTAAAAAAATCCTTTCACGAATGTTCTCTTTTGAGGTGCTTCAAATCGATTAAAGGATTTAAGATGATTAGGAAGGTATAGATGTTTTTGAATAGTGTGTTCTTTAAAAAATGTGGTAGCGATTGATTGATGGACGGTATTCCCTTTGTCTGTCTACAATTAGACAGTGATATACTGCATTTCGAACGAATACTTTGATAAACGATCTTAAACATAAGGAATAGTATAGAGGAATTATGTATCAGCCACTTCGGCCCCCATACTTAGACAAGCAACACCTTACCCGAAGAGAAGTTGTATCAATAATAAGGCTTCACACAACATTCTAGCTTTTACGTAATCTGAAGAGGCCAGGATGTTGTTTACACTATATGAGAAGCTCTTAGATAAGCTTAGATCAGGGCGATCTTGTGTATGTAACTGAACTCCTCCTAAACGGCTGGACAAATTTTGAAAAAATTTTATCTAAATCTGTGGGTAAATGGGTGTTCAAGGGGATTCCAGAATGGTTTAGATTCACAGTTTAGTCCAAAAAATTAAATTTTCGAATTAAAGTCCGCAAGTACAAATATAATGAATAAAACTGTTAATAATTTTTAAAAAAGAATTTTTAGAATCAGTTTATAAGTGATGTAGATACACGCTAACATTCATAAAAAAACATAGAAACATTCGAATTGAGAACCTCATCCTTTTTTGAAGTCGTTCATAAAACAGCATCGTAATCTAAACTTCGGGATTGTGTTTCGTCACAGGTGTAGATACGTATTATTTACTCTGTGGTTTCGTATCACAAACAGCTACCATAAACCAATGGAAGCTCAACGCGGCAATTAGCTCCACAATTAATTATTAGCTCCGTGAGCATCCCCATGAAGACAATCAACGGAAACATCTAGACTTCCAAGATCGTTGCAACGTGGCAAGAACGAAATTAATGCCGTATAAAGAACAAACATTCAAACATGATGTAAATAAATATATATTTCAGATAACTTTTCAAACTTCAATTTAAAGTCGCTACTTAAATTCCGCAATAAATGTGCTCTCAGTTAAGTATATAGAATACCCGATGAAGTTCGCAAAACATTTTAAATTTGACTTTGAATACATACATCCCGAGTTTAAAATGTAAGAAATACTGGTTTATCGTCCCAAAAAATGTATTGCTGTGAAAAGTCTATATCTTTTGCTAATGTATAACTTACATTATATTAAAATAAAATGTTACATGTAAAACGTTAATAGACATTTATAGTGGTATTGTTTAAAGTAATAAAAACATTGTATTTTGAAATTCTATTAGAATTTCAAAATACTTTGCCACCCGGTTGTCAAGGACACCTTTGGCAGTCGTTGTAGGATGTCAGTGCCTTCAAATATCTTGACAACTAATCCATCCTTCGAATTCAGTTTATCCCTCTGGGTTGCGGAGGTCATATGCCAGTCCCTCTATGTGCAACGCAAATAATAACACAATGTTACATTTGTAAGAAGGTTGAACTTTATAAAGCTAAAGAATTATAATAAAATATCTACACCTCTGTGTACTCATTCATATAATAAACCTTATAAAAGCAATACCAGTACAAATCACGAAAATCAACGATCGCTACTTTTCAATCGGCTTCTACAAAGGAGAAGGTTCTCAATTTGAGTGAATGTTTTTTTGTATGTTTACTGATTTCGCCATAAGTTGTGAACCGATTTTCAAAATTAATAAAGTTGATATTTTCTTTTTTATATCAAAATAAGTGAAAAAATGTTTTAAAGAACGTGCACATCTATAAGGCGTTTGAAGCTTCGGTTCCGCGTTTCCTATAAAAAGCATTTAGAGCAATTGTTTAGTGGAAGTTCACCACATATTCTTGGTGTCCTCATGACGTCAGTAAGAGGAAGTTGATATCGGAATCAAGTGAACCCTAACTTAGATAACACTAATCAGCCACTGCGTGTGAATGTTGCGCAGTTAGGAGGCTGACTGTGACCCGGAGGTTCGAGTGCATCGGGGCCATCCCGTATCTTAGTCTGCTAGACGTCTCATTATGCGATAACATTCAGCCTTTGACTATGTTTTAATTAATATTTAAGATAGTAAAACTACGATATAGTAAGGAATCAATCTGTAGCCATAAATAAAAATTTCGTCATGTAACGATGATCACAAAACAGAAGGCAATAAACTATGTTAACCCCGAGTTGAAATGTTTAGGGTGGTCTGCACCAAATTTTCTTTAAATATGACCCAAGGAAATTTAAGTGAATACGTTAAAATAAAGAACCGACATAGGGTGGTAAATTTTGACAGGTCGCTCAACAGATTTAACGATCTTTTTAGCGTGGTGCAAGGCGGCGACAAGACTTAAACGTAAATTTAATTTTAAATGTCATTTATATGGTGCAAGCGGCCCTCAATATATTAAAGACTGAAAAAAATATTTTTTTCTTCGGGATACAAGGAAACTGACAATGAAAGACAATGAGTGGGATTAATATATATAGAATATTAGTAAAACTAACAATAAATAATAATTGAACACTGAGTTAACTTAATCGAAAGTTGAATAATTAAATATGAAAACATGTGCATCCTAATGGATACGGCGCGGCCGGACGCACTCTGGATCGATCATTTATGCATCATTTAATTATTTAAAAAATTGACCCCTTTAATTTTATAATATAAATATGATGGCAACCGAGTCACCTGTATATCAAACTTGCCTTGATGGCTCTCGCACGGTCGTCCAGCACGAGGGGCGGCGGCAGGAACTGTGCGTCCCACAGGGTGCGCGCCGAGGGGGCAGAGCCATTCTGAGCCGAACCGTTCAACTGAGAGGTCCCGTTCATGGTGTTGGAACCGTTGATGCCATGGCCGTTCCCCAGCGCGAAGGTCTCCACTGCTGTCGACATGTTGATGACAATACGGACCTGGTAATGAAGTTATCTGGAAGGAAACGTTTTAAATTAGTGTGCATTCTTTTGCAGATAATGCGGAGTAAGAACCTTGGATTAGTTTTGGTATTTATTATTATTTTACGTAACTTCATTGATGTTAAAAATTTTATTTAATTGTTGCAAAAATGAAGGATAATTAAAATCTTCGGAACCTTAACATAAGTATAAATTTTGAAGCAGACCGCTTTGTATCGTTATTTGTTTAATTATAATTTTGATATTTTTATAACCGTAATGATTTCTAGAGAAAACTACAAACCCGATTTCAAATGCCTTAGAAGCGAATCTTCAGTAAACAATTTTTTTAGTAATTATGATTAAAAAAGAAACTCTTGGAAAGATTTAATATCAGCTACTCATTAGTACCACAACTAATTCTAGTGCAAATGATATGGATAATTACACCACCGTAAAGATTACACTTCGACAATCTGCCAACGACACAGATAACATTAATAACTAAATAAATAATACAAAATTAGCTTATATTAAATATTTGTTCTTAACATAATTCCTGTGCGATTTTTAATATCTCCGAACATCTAGGTTTCTTTGTCTGTTATAAATTTATGAACATCAAAGTCAGCTACTATAGTAAAAGAGTTAATGCTTTCTGTCGGCCGTTGTTATCTGTACCAACTTCAAAAAAGAATGTTTTAACCGACTTCAAAAAAGGAGGAGGTTCCTAACATTTTGTACGTATGGTATCTCCTTTTTCGCTGATTTTTGTAAGTTATGACCCCATTTTTAAAATTCTTCTCTTTTATTTGAAAGAATATAGTTACAAGGTAGCCCGATATAATTTTCAATAAAATCCAACAGATTATTATTAAAATCTAAATAACTGAAAATTTGTTTCACGAACGTTCGCTTATAAGGCGTTTGGAATCGGTCTCGCTGTTTTCTGTAGAAAGTAATTATAATTAGTTATAACGCGCCTGAATATGCATGGAATATCTACATATATACTCGTATTAAACGACATCACTAAATCGCGTTATTGTAAGTAATAACTGAACACATTTGTATGTATTTCACAAATGATTAAAATTTCATAAACGATATCTTTATCTCGGTATAGTTTATTATTATGTAGTCAACGGGCAGATGTGAGGAGTCCAAGACCAGAATAGCTGGCGCGCTTCGGGGGAGGCTTACGTCCAGCAGTGGACGGCGACAAGCTGATGTTGTGCTTGTATTATGTAGTCAACGTATACGAAAACTGTGAAAACGCGATATATGAAAATTAAAACACAGGAAAATTTTTATTAGATAATTTCTCGTAAGCCAGGAGTAAAATATATACATACCTGCAAAAGGCATTGTCACGATTGCTAGAAAAGCAGGTCACCGCGAAAAATATGAAATTTTAATTTTATTTTACGGAATGCATTAGTTATTTATTTTAATTAAACAAAAGCGTTGATAATATTTCTTTGAAAAATAATATTCATACATTTAAAGAATTACATTTGAAACCAAGATTGGCAAAAGAGAGAGACAGACATACAGGGTGGCTGGTGAGTCCTTAATAATATTCAAGGAGAGCATTCGGTACTCGATTGTCATCATATTTATGTAGTTAAATTCGGGAAATAGTTTTAAATTTTCTTTATATATTTTTTTAAAAAAAAAATTCAAATAATAATGAAATGCAGCAGTTCGGCGCGGTGCCTGAACACAGCTGTACACGAGAGATCATCGACCCCCCGCGCGTTCCATCTCACTCGGGCCACGCCATGTCCTCTAGGATGAACATGAATTACGTAATAATTTTTACTTTTGATTATATTTACTCAATTATAAATGAATATTTATTTTTCATGATATTTTTATTCTCTATGTATTACCCCACATATAACGTTTTAAAGTATTGAAAGTGACTCTTCAGTCACCCTGTTTACAAAATTTTGATTAATTTTATACCAGATGAATTATGTTAAGTGATTTTAAATTCTCCACTTTCATGGATGAGTCAGGCTTTTGCTTTAAAAAAATTCCTAAGATAGAGTATCGGCCTAGGCGGTATCTGAGCGGGGCTATCGGCCGGCAAGAGGCGCGAGCGTCTGGCGATAACTCTCGTATCGCCAATGATTATCTTCAGACGAAATATTCGCGAGCATTGCAAGTATGGCCGTAAATTGGCCGTGGTAGCTCAGTGGCCGGGCGCTATCCTTTAATTCATGGTGTCCTCAGTTTGATACCGGCACCAAAAAATTGTTTATTACTAAATAAAATTTAAATGCTAATTTATCACGGTGAAGGAAAACATCGTAAGGAAACTTGCATATCTGATAAATAATATTTCCTTAATATAATCTCTATACCCTATGTCTATGAGGGACTTTCTCCATGAGTGGGACAAGTTAATATAGGCTGTGACTTTACTTTTTTATAGCAGTATAAAGACACAGTTTGTCAAAGATCTTAAACGTTGAATCGGTTCCGGTATCGGCGATTTCTTAATATCATTCAGGACAAAGCAGCGTTTGTCTTGGCTTCTGGCGATTAAATAAAACGCCCTCTGTTCTTCTTTCCCTAATCCTTAACCTTTTGCCTTGAACTTTTGCAGCTCATTAGCATTATGGTAAAACTAACTAACAGTACAAATCACGTTTTATGCGTCTATTTCTTTTATGCTAGTTGTAGAGAATAACATTTTACATTAAATTCTATTAGACCGTTTGCAAGCAAATATGTGAGCGCACGCATAAGCATGCGTAAAGCACCTCTCTCCCTTCCCACACTGCTTGTGCGTGCGCACCAAGCGATAACGTTAGCAGGGCCATGCAGAATCCCACACTACCCAGAAGGTTGTTACCCTCACACTTAACGCACGTTTCGCCCCGAAACCGGAGTATCCTCAGGATGTTACCTCTACGACTATGACGTTATAATTGTCCTTATACTTTAAAGACAAAAAGATATTTATTGCACAGACTAATTATACATCATATAATGAAGCCCTGATTTCTGAAATAGCGTTAGCTTTAAATGTCAATTGGCAACAACATACATTTTTATAGTATCTCCGTCATTTATAAACCAATTTCAAAAACGTTTCATATGATAGAATATTCTTCGTAGATAGTCCAGTAAAATTTTCAAAAAAAACAGTTCATTAGTTTGTTTTTTTAATAAAAATAACGAAATTTAGGACTGTTTGAAAAGAAAATATCTGATAGAGTACACTTCTACAATTGTCCCACAATTTTTTTATAAAAATCGGATTAGTAGTTTGTTTTTAAAATCAAAATAACGGAGAAGATATGTTTCGGAAATACATTTTTAAGGCGTTTGAGTGGGTTTTTGTGATTTTCTGTGAAAATAAACTTGAATATATACCAACAGGCAGTTTTAGATGTCATTGCGCTCATACAAACAAACTGTTCAGCTTGTAATTAGTACGTCTAAACTTTTATGTACAGTATAGATAGCTGTAATCGTAGGGTATAGGAGCGAGGTCCGGTCCCGTCCCATAAACTTTCACGACGGGCGTCCTAGGGTCCCCAACCATACTGTTAAAAACAGTATTATATTTTTTCCTTCGTTATACTTTTTACTGTTTTATAAAAAAAGTATACAAAGTACTTTTTACGTCAGGTGGAAACTTTTCATATATATTTTCTATCCCCCCACTTCAATGCAAATTGGGGGTGACGGAAATACTGCTCTATCATCGATTGTATTTAAAAAAAAATAAGCTACTTGTTTAGTTCAATATTAACTTTAATTGTGGAGATACTTATGAGTATTTTAAAAATTATAATTAATTGTGCAAGAAGCTCTAAGAATGCGTTTTTAAAATTCATAAAATAAGACACTATTTTCTTTTTAACCAACATGTTCGCGCATATCTCTGACATTAATGAACTGATTTTAAAAATTCTTTTTTCACCTTATAGTATTCTTCCGGAATGGTTCCATAAAATTTTCAGTAAAATCGGTTCAGCAGTTTTTCTTTCAAATCAAAATAACAAAATTTAATTTTTGTAATCTCGCGCATATCTCCGTTATTTATGAATCAATTTTTTTTAAAATGACAGCATTCTTTGTAGATGGTTCCATAACATTTTCAAAAAAAATAGTTTATTTGTTTTTAAATCAAAATAACAAAATATAGGAATGTTCGCACACATCTCTGCAAGTTATGAATTGATTTAAAAAAGTATTTTTCTATCTGATAGAGTACACTTCCATAATGGTCCCACAAAGTTTCTATAAAAATCGGATTAGTAGTTTGTTTTTAAAATTTAAAAAAAAACGATATGTTTCGAAAGTACACTTTTAAGACGTTTGAAGTAGCTTTATGTAATTTTCTGTGAAAATAAACTTGCATTTTATTTCTCCATATTCGATTCGCGTACAAAAAATTGGGAACCCTAGGTCATTCGCCCAGACTTATCAGTCGGCGTAAACTTTCCACGGATCCCCGCTATTTCTGCCTATCGCTCCAATTCCAATATGGCGGATGTGGAGATGCGCGCGCGCAGCGGTGTGGCCGTGACGTCACGGCGCGCCCACCGACACACACATGTGCATGTGCATTTTCCGTGTGGCAAACATCGCAAACATTTGGCATACATAAATACAAACATTAAAAGCCAATACTATACATTGTTTAGTAAACGATGAAGCAGATTAATGCATAATGATCTATGGTGAAAAACACAAAAGCTTTTGCAGCAGGTTATTGAGCTTCATTGAGCTGTAGCTAAAGTTAAATAGGTAAAAACCTTTCTAAAGAATTTGATTGAATTTTTTTTCTACAGAATACAGCGAAATCGACTTGCAAACTACTTAGACGCGAACGTCCGTTAAACAATTTTTCAGTTATTTTAATTAAAAAAAAAATTGAAATTGGTTCATAACCTCCCCCTTTTTTGAAATCGGCTGAAAAACTAAAAGTTGGAATATAATTGGCAAATTCGTAGATAACTCGCGTTCAAAATTACAAATCTTCATCAAAAAGTAACCTGAAACTTCTCAATGGGAATTGAGATCATAGTTAATCAGACGTAATTATTTTTTTTATGTATGTTACATTAAAAACATATTTCTCGCAAATATTTTATCCGCTTCCATTTTTTTCGAATGGCATCGCTAGCTTCAGTAAAATGGTACAGCAATTTAAATCTAAAAAACCAACAGGATAATTTTCTTCATTTAAATCATATGTATATAACATTATTTATCTAATATTATTTATATATCTCTATGTATATAAAAAAAATTAATCATTTGTACCAATAGCGACAAGTTGTTAAAATAATAATATCTTTGTTTTTAAAACGATGTATGAGAAGCAGACATTTACGTGACTGCATTTTGCAGTCTTAATTCTTCCAAAGAACTTGCTTTCACAAAGTAATTAATATAAAATTATACGGATATACGCAATTTCCTTTTTTCTCCATAACATAAAACAGTACAGAAATATTTATTCATTAAGAGCATGGGGTTCAAACAATTATCTTCTATAGGAAATAGCAAACCTAACTTCCAACATCTTAGAGGCAAATGTTCGTAAAACAAAGTGAAAAAAAGAAACTGTAAGACCAATTTTTATGAAAATTATGTGAGACCAGCTTGTAACTATATCCTTTAAAATAAAAATACGGCTGAGGACAGGCTCGCCGTATTTATTTTTTTGCTCAGCCGTGTCCACAGCGCCGGACGCGCATTGGTGACACCCGGGATCCGACTCAATCCCCACAACCTCCCACAGTCAACAGCCGAAACAGCCGTGCCCTGTGACAAGCTGCATAAGGAAGTAAATCGATTCCCGATGTCTCGCCTCCACCGGGCGAATGGCCTCAACGAGCCTTTTGCTCGCTGACACGTCCGCCAATCTTTCCTTCCATGGCCGGAAGAGATCGCCGCGACCCTTTCGCCTCCAGCGAACAATCTCTTCCGGGAGGTTCCTCACCCATCAGGTGCATCAGGGCCCTTCTCCGGTAAACCTCCGCCAGGACCTTCAAGGTCCCAGGGATATTAGGCACGCCACCTTGTACGACACGATACGGTAGGCCCTTGAGGCCCTCTGCGCCATGGTTCGCTGCGCACGCCAATTATTGTTTGTTTGGTTGATCAGGTAAACAAAATATTTTATTTTGTCTTCTTTTACAATAAAACTAGTTTGAACCGCAAGCAATATATGGTTACGATACCGCAAGTCGGTGTCGCTGCATGACGGTGCGATTGTGGGAGGCCGTCGCGGCGCCGACGCTCGCTCCAACTGCAACGTAATCGCTCGCATATTTACTGTTACTTATAATCCTAAAGTTACAAATACATGTTTCAACAGGTGAAACAACATTACGAGTGTACCCATGTTATGTTTTAAAATCCTTATAGCAGAAACTACTCTACGGATTTTATCGCGTCCATATGTTTCTTGAATTCTATTTACTAGCGGCGAACCCGAGTTCGGTCCCCAGTGCTGGCACTAATGAAATTGCTAATTTTCTAAATGCAATTTACCACGTGCTTTGCGGTGAAGGAAAACATCGTGAGTGAACTTGCATATCTAAGAAGTGATATTTGTAAGATTTGTGAAGTGTCACTAGGGCCGCGAAGTGGATTTCGTTATGGTGGAGGCCTTAGTCCAGCAATGGGTTAAATTTAAAATCAGCTGTGTTTCTTCCTATATTTGTTTATAAATTCCCGACGTTTTGAACCATTTACAGCAACCATGGTCACGGAACGTACTTAGGTGAAGGACGTCATTGACGTAACTGTTATTGAAGGTTATCCTCATATCCCATCTAATTATAGTTTTGGCCCGGTCTAATGTCCGGAATTTACTGACAAATATAAAAGCGATAAAACGTGTAATGCAGTTTTAAGAATAAGTACAATTATTAAATGATAATTGATAGGTAAAGTTCAGATATACTGAAACATATGTATTGAGTTTCTCTATAATGTTTCGTATGTATTTACCTACGAACACATTGCATTGTATGGCATTCGTAAAAAGCCAATATCTGCAATTGTTTTTTTCCGAAGACACGACCCTAATGAGTTGTTCATATCTACTATAAACCTGTGACCCTAACCTGGCTGAGACCATTACAGCCACAAAAAAATCTTGATTAATTGTTAATTTAATTTTGTACAGGTGAAGTAAATAATAGCCTTCCGCTGAGACATTTGCCTTCAGTTTAAGTTCATTATGTTTGTGCTTGTAAGGCTATGTCCAATACTTGAAACGACTAAAATTTGCTATCTTCCTCTAGCGGTAATAATTGTTTACTGCAGAAGACAGCGAAACCGACTTTTTTATGGAAGGGAAGTCAAACGAGTAAACGGTTCACCCGATGGTAAGCGATCCCGTGGCCCATGGGCACACGCAACATCCGGAGAGTCACAAGTGCGCTGTCAACCTGGGAAATTGGATAGAATAGATTTACAGAAAGGATAGGTCGAGATTAAGGAATTGAAGGGAAAAGGAGTGGAAAAAGAGAAGGGGAAGACATGGACATCCGGCATCCCCAAAGTTCATGCATACTTTATTTTATGTCGACTATGTATGAAGTGGTACTTCTCCGGGCGAGCGTGGCCGTGAAAGCGCAGCAAAAGTAGTGAAAAGATGTTATCTTCTACTAGGTTTGATTCTATGTTATGTCGAACAGAACGAACGGGAACTTCACCTCGACTTCAAACGCCTTAGAAGCGAACGTTCTTGAATCAAATTATTTAGTTACATTGATTTAAAAAATAAACTATCGGGCCGATTTTCATGAAAATTTTACCTGACCACCTTATCACTATATCCTTTCAAATTAATAAAAAACATATAATCGAATTGATAACCTCCTTCTTTTTGAAGTCGCTTGAAAATACAAGTGCATAAACATATATCCTGAATAAAGCGAGAAACGGGAGCCCAGACCGAGAGTGGCGCCATGAAAGGTGAAATACATCAGTTGCTCAACTGTGTGCCCAATAAGAGAGCACGAGATCCTCAACTGTACCAATGATCAGTTCATTAGTGTGGGAATCTCTGCTCACGATACAATTGTTTCAATTAGCTCATACAAAATTTTCTATTCACATATTACTAGCTGACCCGGAAAACGTTATTTTGCATATAAGTTGTTGATAATTGATGTATAAACTGATCAAGTAATTATTGATCAGTTTTCGACCAAGTCATAAAATGATTAAATTACTAATAGGACAATTAAAAAATGGAGGTCGGTAATAACAAAGTGGAAATTTGTGGTTGTATGTATTTTTAATGCCACATTATATTTGTATTATTTTCATAGAAAATTACAAAAACCGTTTTGTTTTTGAGACTTACGCGAATATTAGACATTTTTAAATAATACAACTTTACGGATTTTATCGCGGTTTATTT
>JAOCPS010000016.1:2554636-2569370 GCA_025505425.1 Graphium colonna | reverse complement strand
CGTGTGTCCATGGGCGACGGGATCACTTACCATCAGGTGAACCGTCTGCTCGCTTGTCTTCCTTTCCATAAAAAAAATAAAAAAAAGCAGTTATAATTATTCTTTTTCTATAAACAAAATATATTGAGTGAGCAGACGGTTTAGGTAAAACTTTGTTCCTATCTATGGATACTCATAATATCAGAGGAGTTTCTGGAGCATATGCAACCTTGCATTTTTTTTTGCCGCTGGCATCATCACTGCTGGCCAGAATTCTGCAGATTTGACGGATTTAAGGTGGCCAGCGCTTAGGGCGCCTGGTCTAAACCTCGTTTAGGAGTGACTACCTCGAGAGCTCCCAGAGGAAACCTTGGCTCGGGCCAACACTCTGCGTGTATTACCGGACAGCCTTAGATAGAATAGGTCATTGGAGAGTATTTTTTTTTAATGAAAAGGAAGACAAACGAGCAGGCGGTTTACCTGATGGTAAGTGATCCCGTCGCCCATGAACACACGCAACTTTTTGAGAGTTGCGAGTACGTTGTCAACCTGGGCAATTGGATACAATTGGTTATTGGATAGGATGGGTTGGGATTAAGGATTTGGAAGGGATAGGAGTGGAAAAAGAAAAGGGTAGACATGGCCATCCGGCATCCCTAAAAGTTATGCATACTTTATTTTGTGCCGACTTTATAAAGGGCAGTGGTACTTCCCCAGGCGAGCGTGGCCGTAAAAGTGCAGCAAAAGCTGTGAAAGGATGTTAAGCTCTACCACCTGATAAATGTAAGAGTATGATTATAACATAATCGAGATTGAGAAGAAAATAAAGGAGATAGAATTATGCGGCATGTTAATTTTACGCTGGCTAAGGGGAGGCAGTGGTACTTCCTATAGCTAAATGTAAGATGTTATAACATCGGGTTCATTATATAATAGTTATTAAAATGTTAAGGGTTAAGTACAATTTGGTTCACCTGACGTCAAGTAATAACTGACGCCAGTTATATCTAAAACACCCCAAGAGTTGCAGTTAAAATAATAAGCAATTGTAAACAAAAAGAGTACGGGAAGGGGAATGAATGCAGATACAGGCGATCACATAACCTTAACGCTAATGTAGCTCTATGAATACAAGGAAATAAAAGGTATACCTTTTAAATATCCGCTTTGTGCTACCCTACCCTGGTGACATCTTGTTGTTTTCCAGTAATGAATACGACACATTTCTTGATGTTAGTTAATAATGGGATTGTTTAACTAATCCATACTAGTATAACAAAAAGTAAGTAACTCCGCCTAGTGTTTTATAGTTAAACCAATCAAAACATTTTAAGAAATTTGATAAGATTTTGTTGCTGTGTTCCAGAAACGCACAACTTTTTGCTCTTACTTCATATATAGTGCTAAAGTAGGGGCGATATTTGCTTAGAAAAAGAATATGATTAGCACTGATTCCGCCAAAATAGTGAATCATGACAATTTTAATCAAGCCAAACTGAATTCTTGCAAAAAGATTTTTTATTTTTATTTATATGCACTCCACCATAGTTAAAACATAATTGAAAAAGCAGTATTCGTAAAAACAATGAGCTACGTGCTAACAAAAAAAAAAACACTGGCTTCATTTTTGGGACGTGCACGCTGTTTTGTTGAACAATAGTAATTCTTGTTTACACGTACAATATTCTGTAGCTATTTGAACGACTGAAATTGTCTAGCAATTTACCTAGCCCAAGCAAGAGTTAATGGGCCCGTCTGTTTTGATGGATCTTTCTAACTAAACTTATTGGCATACCTTTGATATCATTAGACCTTTGTATGTTGGACATGCAAGACGTGTTGCATCGAGAGATAACATCCCCCATGGACATTAATAACACGGCACACGACAATAACATAGCTACCGGAGTTTTGCAGCTTACTTGACAGCTTTAGAAAATATAGTCACTGGATAGATGTAAAAGAATATCTATCCGGCAGCTACAAAAGTCATGCTTACTTCATTCTACGCTGTGGTTGCATGAGAGGCAAAGGGAGAACCTTCTCTCCCTCCATAAAGTAGGCTGGTAAGTGTAGTAAGACGTATCTGTCATATGTCACAATAATCAAATTCCACACATTTTTACCAAAGAGTCTGAAATATTAAATAAATCACATGCGCATCTCAAAAATGCGTAAATTTTTGAACTATTCAACTCTTTGGACAGTTTTGATAAATTATCAATAATAATACAGATATAATCATTAAACCTCAGTGGTATAAAAAGGAATAAATGTATTAATAAAAATCCAATTAAGTATGTAATCAAAAAATAGTAGCTTGCGTTTGGAATTACATCGTTAATACCGGATTACACGTACTAAAATGGCCGTAGTGATGGAAATCCACTTCACTTGTTTGTTTGTCAATAGTCAGAAAGGAATGGATTGAAGTTTCCAGCCACTAATCCTACTAGATGCTATACACATTTTTACAAGACAAAGTTATTGCTTAAATAAACTACGCTGCTGATGTTAGAATATATTGATAAGGCAATTCAACTAGAACAGAGAATATGGTTGATTTCTACCACTAGCTTTGAGTGCTATAATACCCAAAGTGCAAATTAAACCAAAATCTATTCAAATTGAAAGAACCCAACAGTTCTTATTTAGATCGGACCAGGAAATAAAAGGGAGATTAAGTTTATTTTCTTACAATATTAAAAATTACAATATAAGTATTCGCGATGAAAAATTTATTAATTTACCATAGGTCGATTGTACTCATATGAGTACAAAATGCAAATTATAATGAATTACTTAACTATTACATACCTTATCCTTAGATAGATACCTTCCCGAGATTTTAAGATAATTTACATAATACATAACATATAAACTCTCTACTTGATATTTTATTGTAAAAATATATTTGATTCAGCTAAGTACATACAGTAAAAGTTCATAATTATTTAGATATATTCGTTCACTTTACTACTCACCTGTGCACTTATTCTCTGATCATTACTTAGATATTAGGTTCTTTACTGTGGCTATATTTGGCTTGCCGTGTCTACCTCTCACCCAAGCTGGTAGAAGAAGAGAATAGAAGACATCGTTAAGCAAAGACATGAGTCAAGTGTTCAAATCATAATCATTTTAGTTACGAATAGGTCAAAAATATTTATTATATTATTTCTAAAATCTTTATATATTTACAAATCTTCTGTACGTGTGTATATCACTTAAATTCTTCTAAAGGATATATCATGTTATCATCAAAATTTTCAATCTGAGTTCGGTTGGGGCCCTGGGTCATCCAGATTCTTAACTGAATCTCAGTCCAATCAGTTGCCCAAGTTCGGGCAGAACAACGTCTGTCACATCCACTAGTTTACAATATATATGTATTGTTCTGTATACTTTATTTGTTATAAAGTCACCGCAATTTCCTTACCCGTAACACAATAAATGGTATTAACTCGTATTACTGATAAAAATGCACAGGTTTTTCCTTATAAGTCAGTCACAAATCGTTCAGAAATAGAAACTGTTGGTTTCCTATAGTATACTTCATGATAAATTAACGAAACCACTAATTAACCCACCACATGTCTATAAACAGGATCGACTATATTCTAAGTGTTATATGTAGAAGTGAAAAATTAGGCACGAGTTTTGTGTTTGTATCAGTGGAAACTTACAACGCTAGTAGTGCACCAGGTATGCGTGCACTAGAACAGCGAACCTTCCGCTACCGCAACCCAGGTAAACGCTACTACATTCATAATTTGCATAAACAAGGTACCAGCAATAGTATGTTAAGTTTTGTTGTCCTACACGTGTTACTAAATCATTCTCTATTTATGTTCTCGATCAAAATCAAATACGAAATAACCTTAATTTTTTTTAAAGTATTCAATGTAATAAAGAAAGTAACAGCCTATTTTTTGATTATGACACTGCTGGGCTAAGGCCTCCTCTAGAAAGAGGGTATAGGGCATAGTTTACGACGCGGGCTCAGTGCGGATTGGTAGACTTCACATATCTTAAAAATATTATTTCATTGATATGCAGGGTTCCTCACGATGTTTTCCTTCACCGCCGAGCACGTGATAAATCGGCACTTAAAATTGCAATTAGAAAATTGACAATTTCATTGGTGCCGACACCCGGCATCGAACTCAGGTTCGCCTCGAGTAAACAGAAATGAAGTCGAGCGCCCAGACACTGAGCTACCACGGCCAATGGAATATGTTATATATAAACATCTACAAAACTTGGACTTTGGACTTAACCTGAAAGTTTCCATAATAACTATGCCTGTTGCGATGTTCAGATCGAACGAGAACGGATTAAGGAAAATGTTGAAACTAAAGCTGATGAAAACGTGGCGCACAGCTAATATTTTATGCAGATCGTTTGCAAAGAAAAATGTTTCGTTAAAGATTAAAATCTTTTGCAATTTGAATGTAGAATAGAATAAAGGAATTCTAATGCGGTTGAAGACAATCTAGCTCAAGGGTATACGTGAACAGTGTGAGCTCGATCCCTCGGCTAGCAGTGCCCCTAATTTTATTTCGGATTTTCTACACATACGTATTATATAATCTTAAGACCGTCTTAAAGGGTGTGGTTACTATTCTACTCCGTAAGATGTCTTACTAATGTCAAAAATTAGGACTAATGTTAACAACAATATAAATTTAAATAAGGCCGAAATAGATATTGGATTCAATGAATAATTTAGAATACAGAGCTAAGATTACTAAGAAAACAATTTTACAAATATTTCTTTTAAAAGGAGTTTGAGTTTTTCCATATTTCATAAATTGGAAGTGATTCAATATTATCATTTTTATTTAGTTTTAAATGTTTCTTATTTGACCGTCCTTTACTTCCATAGAGTACCGATATTGCCTTCAATGACAATATAGAGGTGTGTCCAGTCGAGCTGCACTTCAGTTTACTTGGAGAATCATTGCATGAGAGACATGTGCATTTTCAAGAGAGCGTAACAGCACAAGCTGTCGTAGTATAACAAATAGCCTATTGCACTGTTGTAACGCAATAGCTTTCCTTGATATTTCGCTACTGATCATACAGTATACACCGAAAAAAATGTACACCAGCTACGTGACACGTATACGATGTTTTAAAAATAACGGAACCTTGAAAACATTTGATAAACAGATGATGAAAATCGATAGGACAAAGTTGCGAGTCAACTTCGCGATCGGCGCCACACACGCCGCTGAACTCTGGCTTAACTTTAACCCACATAACAAAGTTCAATGTAAACACAATACGGCGAAGTTTCCGAGGCGGTTCACGGCCGCGGGGCGTCACGCCCCCTCGCGCCCCCTCGCGAACCCCCTTCGCCCTTTCTCTACACCACCTCACCACCTCTGCCTGCGAGACGATGGGATTGCTTTCGCCGACGTCGCACGTCTCCGGAACTTTTTTCCCTACATCGTACTTCTGAACATATTTCTACCACGGTTCAAAATTGGTTACAAAACTATAATGGCCTGAATTTATCTTGAGTGTTTATTAATAAGCTAATAATAAATCACACGTACAGAATACATACATGCTTCAGACAGGATAGTCTGGTGTGAAACAACTGATTGAGTCTGCTGTGACGAAAGATCAATATTCCTGTACATTTCCAACAATATAATAAGCTAGTTTATATACATAATTACGAGAAAGGTATAGCAATAAGGTAAAAAAATAATAATATATAAGGCATAGAAATATCTGAACCTACTTACCTTTTTCCTACATAATAACAATTTAGAAAAAATCTTATTACAACGATAACAATTTAGAGACAGTTTATAACTATTAATTTTCGACATTTTTCTTGATTATTTTGATGGTAAAAGAGATTACGTAGTTAGATAGGTAGCTACTGGATTGGCAAGGTTTAATCTTATATCACTCTTAATCGTTTTAATTTTTATTATTATAAATTTTTACTATTATATATAAAACAAACAAAAAGTTTGTTTTGTAATAACTTCAGGGACACGTTATGGTAGGTCCCCACTGGTTCTGGCGATAACTTGCCACAAGTTCGGAAATTAAGGCCTGCCGAGAAACTACAATTATACAAATAGGATAATTGCACAAAATGCACCAAAGATGAATTAAACAGTAACAATCACAATATCAGCTTAAGAAACAAGCCAAAACTACCAAAGTATTAAGGTATGTTTTTGGATATTATTTCATCGCTGTCATGGAGACTTTTCCAGATCTGTGGGCCACGTTATATTATACACCTGTCTATAATTGTCCCAGAAAGCGCACCTAAGTCTTATCAAATGACACCGTTTGATACGCGCCTTAACGTTATCTATCATGTCGAAATTCTTCCACGTACTATCATAATACCTATTCTAATGTACACGTACTTTGCGCCGTGTACTACTTAGGCCTATGAACATATTAAGCCTGAATACATATTTTTAAATGCCCATAAATATTTTAAATTTTCCATGCTGAATATTTAAACTGGTACCATAAAACTATTTAGGAATGGTTAGAAGTAAATCTATCTTTATTTTATTTTATAAACATTAAAAGGTAAGGAGAAATTCGCGGCTAATTAGAATTTTGGCCCATTGCAATGGGTTATTTAACATGATGCAAACAAGAAAATAGTGTAATTATCTATTGCCACAAAGATATAACGTAATAAACGGGTATCTCCACTGTAAACAACTCGTCATTGTGATGGAGCCGTTGCAAGCAGATAGCGTAGCGAAGGCGACGGCCCCGGACGACTGTGGAGCGCCGGCGGTCGCTGAAGCCCTGCGGTCCCGCAGCGGAGGCCTGCGGCACTCTTATCGGCATATTGCCTATTGGTGGAGTCGAGTGTTTGCGCTGTTGATACCGCACAGCGACCAATCGATTCCCCGGCCGGTGAAATCTTATCTGCGATCATGGTGGACATTCGTACCTCGTGTCAGTTCCCGATATCGTATCGCGAGATATCATGGAGTGTATAAATATGGGCCCATCGATCGATCGACTCTCTATCGAAGTTTGCTGTGATTGCCATTGAGAGTGGCCCGTTTTGTGTCCCGCCCGGCCGTTCGAGAAGGCTCTGCTCCTGGGTAATGTTTGCGGTGTCAGCAGTTAGCTCTAATGCAGTTCTCTCTTTGATCGTGTTGCTTTTAATTTTAAAATGAAAATCTGCTTTCTTTGCTCTTTTTAACGGCTTTTTTTTATTTAAATCCAATAAATGTTTAAAGATTTTCCAAAAAAGATATCATCATTTTGATTTAATTGTAATTTAAAAATTGTATAATTTTTTACTAACATTTTTAAGTCATTATGTAATTAGTGGTTTTTGTTATAATTATTGAAATTGTCATAGGTCAAGCAGTCCACGATTTGTTCATAGTTCAATATTAATCTTAGTCATTTCAACGTATATAAAATGGCGCATTATAAAAGAGCTACGTAGGGCCGCTGACACGACGGGGAAAAGCGTTGCTCTTATCAGAGAACGTTAGCCGCACCTTTTCATGCGGTGATAGCGCTCGAGCTGCGCGCTCCACAATTGTCACGCCGGGCAAACACGTAGGCATCGCTCATGCCGCGTAATTGTCCCAATTTTTTCTTTAGTTGGCCGGTAGAACGAGTGCGGCTCCACGTCTGAGTTGGACAGGGGATCTTGACAGTTTAAAGTGAAACGCTGCCAGATCTATCTTTCCAGCTCACGCGTGTAGCCCCCCACAACACGCAAGCTGAAAATCTACAAGTATTGAACGACGGCTACAGAGTACAGCGTTAAGGATTAAGTGGAGGTGTGATCTCTTCACTTTTTATGCTTAAAGTGAGATTCAACTCCTCCAACTTAACCCTGAAATGCTATATCGACACAGACGAGGAGATCCTTTTTATATATGTATATATTTGGGTACTGTACATTTTTTTATGTCTAGGATTTACGTCTTAAATAAATATTTTCTAAGTCAGTTGTTTTTATTTGTTTACACATAGTATAAAAATAGTTTACAGTCGTTTACAGACTGATTCCATAGATAATGAAGGAAAAGTCTATATTTCTTTCCCAGCTATATGATAATAAATAAAAAAAATATTACAAAAACCTTACATATATTTGCAATTTAATAGTCCTTACAAGTTGAATTTTACCGCAAAGTAAATTTTTTGTGTCGAAATGAGATGGCGCTACTGTGCGCGCATGCGAGTATTGTGAGAGACCCAAACTTTGCGAACTAACACGAAGTACACCGCAAATCACAAAAAAAATCACAACACCAAACAAAAAATGAGCAAAAAATTGTTGGTAACACCGGTGCGCTAAAAAAGCTTGCAAACTTCACGCACATAACCTGCGCTGGACATCGACTCGTCCGTATCTAACTGTGGGAAAATGTGTATTGATTTTTCAAAGAAAAGTCAACCGATGTAACAAAACACCGTTCGCGGAGTGTTTATACGCGTATTGAAACGTCGCGGTCGATGTGCAGTGTCGTCAAAATGGTGCGACAGTGTTTCTCGGTGCGTTCCGAGTGAGATCAAAGAGTGTTGCGTCGCTCGGTCGAGGGGCCGGAGCCCGGCCGCGGCCAGGGCCTGGGCGCGCCATGGACGCCGCCGCCGACCCGCTGCGAGCGGCCAGGCCGTGAGTATCGCGTCCGCACCTCGTGTCCGATCCGCTCCGCCCGCGTTCTCCCCACAGGATTATTTTGGTCCCCACGGTCCATCCGCAATTGCGAAACGCTCCGTGCGCGCTCGCTTCTCGCTCCCGCGCGGGCCGACATTCTCTCGGCCGTGCGGCGTCACGGCCTCCGCAGCGTTGCGCCATTTCGGAGCGCGAGGAAGGACACGGCGACGTCGCCCCGCAAGGCGCCTGATCGCCGTCCACAGCGCAGCGCCCGAGCGTGACCGCCTCCGCTCCTCTCGCACGCCGCCGTGCATCAATGGCCCCAAAGGCCCATAAATTAGACAAGTGTTTACAGTTTTTGTGCGCTCGTTGGAAACCTGTCGCGCCGCCCTTTGTCTCGGGCGGCGCGAGAGGAGCGCTGTCCGTCCTCGCGCTCGCTGGCGTTCTCCAATTGCACAGTGAATTATGGCTAGGTGCATATACGCCGTGCACTACACATACTAACGTACGCGCCTACCTATATGCAGCGAAGGCTGTAACTACCTAACTACTCAAACAAAGCATTTTGCTCACAAATCCATACCGCAGTCCCGAAACAATTTGCTTTTACATTCTTTGTCAAGATTCATGGCGCACGGGTGCCGTGTTGTTGTCGTTATGATATTAGAGTAATAAAAAACATCTGTGAATTGTCAATTATTAAATTTATGTATGTATTTTGAGGTTAGGTCGGGATTTGTGCCGTAATCGCTAATCGAACCACAAATGGACGCTAAAATGAAAGGAAAATACACTTTTACTGCAATATATGCTTAATTTCAGTGTTTAAGTGTGCTTAATAAAATGTGTTGTGATAAAAGTGGCTAATTACATTTTGCTGGCACTGTGTCATGTTTTAGCAATAATTCAATGCAGAAGTATTTTAACTGGTCTCCATTGGGGCAAATTGTTGTTATTGTTGCTCAGTGTTTAATGTGATTGCATTTGTTGGAGCTACAGTGAAGAAGAAGTCCAAAGTTGTTGCTTCCAGCCTATGCCAACAAGCCGCACTCATGCTCAGGTGACACATTTTAAAATTATACATTTGCAAATAAAAGTAACATGCTTCTTGATTTCACTGCTAAGCAATCACCAAACCATTTACAAACAGCCTTATATGTAAATCTACAATCTGACTTCACCTTGTAATTAGTTACAAAAAAGATCAAGATGTATCAGCAAAATAATAAAACATCTCGGTCGGCTTTGTCACTTAATCAAACTTTATGTTAAAATGACACATTTAGCTGTCAATCTTGAAATTAATGGCCCATTCTACAATATTAATTGACTTATTTGCTGCAAAGTGTTATTAAAATAATTGATAAATTGATTATATTACATGCTTACATGCTTTGTTTTCTCACAGAATGCTTACAACTTATGGGTTATCCTATTAATAAATAAACCGCTTCTGTAGCCTTGTATGGGCCTTTGGTTTGTACACAGAAGGCTATGGGTTTGAATCTCACAGGAAAACAATAACTTAGTGTTGTTGTTATTTGGTAACATTAGAAAAAATAGATGATCCATGCATAGGATGGCCATGTAAAAAGTTGGTTCTGTGACAGATCTGTCTTTGGTTATGTCAGATATCTGTTCCATCAGGCAATGACAGTAAAGGAACAGAGAGTGCACATGTGTTTATGTGAATACTTCTGCCCTATATTATCTATCAGAAGGATTTATTCTATCAATATGTTTTATTTGTTTTGCATGCTATAAATATATATTAAAACAATATTGTTTTAAGAACATCAGATTGGTCCACTATCAGAAGAAAACAATAACAATGACATGTATTCTATATCTAGTGATAAACATATTACTGTGTTTACTAAAATTGTTTTATGGCTATCACCATTCTACAAACTGTATTATTCTCAATTGAAAGTTACAACAATTATTTTGTGTATTTATTTATTGTGACATGTTACAGGAATTATTTTATTATCCAGCAAGTATTCACTTTTCAGCCTTTATTTCCTCTTCATTCCTACTATATACCATAATTTTATGTGTAATAATGATGAGAGTAAAATATAAAATGAAAACACACAAAAGTTTTTATAAACTTTTGTGTTTTCATTTTATATATTTAATATAAAATAATTAGGACTTATATTTTATATATATAGTATTTACTGTAACCTAAATGGTGATTCATTTTATATTATGTTTTGATCAATAAATAAAAAATACTAGAGTTTCACTCTCGGACTGCTGGCAGATGTAAAAACTTGAACAAAGAATAAAGTACAATATTACAAAATATAATTGTAATTGTATTTATATATTATAAAATACAATATTCATTTATTGCACTTTCATACACAAACATGACAATTTATATTGCATTGAAAGTTTAACACATTAGAACTCCGTCTTAGGAATTTCCGATCAAGCCACATATCCTGACAAGTTTAACATTTTTTACCTATCTAATAACCAAAATTCGGCAAAATAAATACAATTTTGTCATATTTACATGTATGTGTATGTTAGATATTAATAACATGAAACATTATTTTACAAGTTTTCAAGAATAAGAATATAGTTAATAAATCACACATTTATCTCAATATTTATGTATAATTATTCTTGTTTATTGAATACAAAGTTTTAGAAATGAAAGCCTTTTTGAATATTTAACACAAATGGTATTGCTTCAAATCATCTAATATATTATATCCAAGCACGCTTTAATATGCCGTTTAATTTAAATTTATATGGCTTCAATTATTAAGAGATTATAACACTTTGCAATATTATTAGATCTTAAAAGCCTTGTAACTCATGGTAGCATGCATGCATTAAAAATTTAATAACTTAAAAGTGAAAACTCAAATGTTATGCTTTTCAATCTTATTATCTGTTTCCTTATACCAATATTACTTGGATAAACATTTACATGCATATTCACCATAGATCAAGATTCCAATTTAGATGTTAAAAAATACAATCCAAAAAAGATTGGTTCAGGACTAAAGAAATCCATGTGTTTGAATAGACAAATTCATCATTTAACTCATAGTTGATTGACTTGATACTAGAGTCTGATTCAGTTAAAGAAATTATAAAAATTTAAAATAACATCTCTTTAGTTAAAGTGATAAACTTCTCTAGAATATAATCACTTTATGACATACATATTATAATTTTACAATATGTGATGTATAGAGATTTTATTGTGTCAACCGATGAATACGGCTCACATCCTGCTTGTTATTGCATTTCAATGTAAATGTATAATTTATTAAAAGAAAATGAAACCAACGCAAAACCTGCTTCCCGGCTCAGCTAACTGGCACTTATGCAGGCAGACGGACCCACTAGACATTGACCTCTAACCCCTGACTCTTGGCAATCCTCTATCAAGTATACACGCAATGTACACATTCAATAGACCCATTAATATTCACTATGGAAATTTATTTTTTCACAGACCTTTGTTAAGTGTGACAATGAGATTTACAACTTATATTACTTGTTCAAATGTTGTGATATTAGTAATATTATTATTTTCTATGGAAAACAGACAGACTTTGAATGTCTTAGAAGCAAATGTTCATATAACATATTTTTCAGTTATTTTGATTTAAAAAAGAAACTGTTCGACCGAAGTAAAAAATGTAAGTGTATTGTATTTTTGTGACCACAAAGTGCTTTAAATGTCATACAATACTAGGACAATTGGATTTGATAATGTAAAGTATGCAAAACATTAAACTTAAGTGATATCAATAACTTTACAGACAAATTCATATGAATGCAAAAAAATGTGTATATAATGAAATATTATTGATATTTGTGGCGAATACATCTAACAATTAGGGTATTGTTAATACTTTAAAATATTAACTATTAAAAAACAAATTACAAAAAATAATCAAGATAGGATGAATGACATTACAAATTCTCCCAAAATATTGGTTTAGTGCTACTAATTGTAATCTATTCACTCAACAGATGTTATCTGTATTTTCTTAAAAAAAAACTATTTGATTCTCTTCTGCCAACTTATTCTTGAGCACTGTGTCTGTGCACTAAAAGCATATATATTGTGAAGACATGTTTATATATTGTATATTATTTGTAAAAAAAACTTTACTCTCTCTTTGCCATTTAGTTTCTTAACTACAAGAAAAATCAATCCATTACAGTTATTGTTTTTAGTGGAACTTTTTAAGACTTCCACTATAACTTCAAAGAATTTTGAAAGTATCCTGATAAGTTTGATGTAAACAGATTTTAATATTTATAATGTTTGGGGTACTTGTCTTTTGGTGTGCCTAGTTCCAGTTATGTGCCAGCCCTAGCAAAATGGGTTGTTTTTATATCATTCCCAATTAAACTGTAATAAACATTAACAGTTTGCAGTAGCTATTCACATTTAACACAATAAAAGTAGTTGATGCAAATATTTAAAAGTTTTAGTTTTATTTATTCCAAGTAGGAAACTATGTATTTTTTTATTCATTCCAATGAGATGTATAATATGAACTAAATTAGAAAAATAAACCATCATCTACTATTTTAATTAGATACATAAAAAGAAGAATACTTTTAGTATTGGGTAGGTTCATTTATGTATTGTTTTTCTTTTGTGTATGTAGTACATTTTTGTTATACAGGTTTATGGTAAATTGGCAGTAATAATTACTGATTTTATAAAAAAATAAAGAAATACTTTAACAGTTTTGATTCTTTAATTTTTATAAATGCCATTTATAAAAATTAAAGAATCATCAAAAAAATGTATCCACTTGTACAAATTAAATACAGCATTATTATATATATATAATTATGCATATAATACATTAATTAGCATAGAAGAATAGTCTATGGTAATTACCCCATTAAAAAAATCTAAAGTCTAGATTATGGATATGATAAAAACAATAAAGTTATAATTACTATTTAAATTAAGTTTTAGACAATGTGAGATGGTTTGGTTAATGCTAAATACTGTAATTAAAGCTGTATTTTTTGTATATAATAATGTATATAATGCTGAAATAATTAATTTTGTTTATGCTTACATTACCAAAATATACATCATTAGAATTGTTGTTTCAATGTTGACTGAAGTTGATTTTTGTAAGTAGTTGAAAAAAGTAACTGTTTTAGCTTAGCAAATATCTGTAATCCTAAATAAATTAGTATTATTTTCACAGATAATTAAAAAAAGGTCAGTACAATTTTTAGACTTTTTTAAAGATTTTTATACAACTAAAATTTTAGTTCATAAATGACAAAATGATATCACAAACAAAAAAAAACAAATTCATATCAGTTAAAACACATAGAACAATAAATTTGAGGCTTGAAACCTTAAATTACTTAATAAACTTTTTTAAATTGAAATTTCCATGTGTTTTTCACCTTTTATTATCTCACACTGTTATGGGTATATGACTATTTCTATTTTTTTAATCCTTAAAACAATTTCAGTAAAATTCTTTAATCAATAAAAAGTAAGTGTGATATTAGAGTATAAAATAATTACTGTAAGTATAGGTTACCTTAAGCTTCTCCACTAATTTTTCATCAACATCAGGAAAACTATGTGAATATATTATCTTGGTGTTAAATTTCACTATAGTTGGTATTTGTTAAAACATACTTTTTGCATTAACATATTCAAGGCTGAACTCTGAAGATGTGGTGCCACACAAATAAATTCTAGATGATTTGCATATACACTTCCATTTTATCTACATAATAGTTCCTGTTTATTGCTTTAAGACTAGACATGGCGAAATACATTAAGTGGTAGACAAAAAAAATAACAGGTTATTTTTATTTGTAAGCATGCTATTTTAGTAGAAACTACTGCTCAAATAGAAGTCATATAAATATTTTTTAACAATATTAGGAAATTGTTTGTAATATTTATGTTAAGATCAATAAATTCTTAATATATGTAGTAGTTAAAAATAATGGCAGGGTTTGTTTCATTGCTTTGAACATTTCATTAAAGTTCTAGTTACAATTGCTAGTCCAGTTTTGGGTAAAGCATTTTGCCTGTATAACTTAACTTTGAAATAATATCAAATTTGGAACAAAAATCATTGTAATAATTTA
>JAOCPS010000016.1:2504363-2521970 GCA_025505425.1 Graphium colonna | reverse complement strand
AGGATAAAGGATCCTGTTCATCTATATAAATATAACTAGGTATTAATGTTTAGTCTGCTACTCTTTATACGTCTGTGGTTCCATCGAAACCAACTGCTTTCGATTTTTTAATTGCCAAGTTTCGTCACTACATCTTGGTTTAAGGAAAACGCTACAGTTCAGGGAGTTAATGTGTTTTATATTTTGCCTATTTAATTGATTATTTATATTGAAATTACTATTACACAAATTTATGAAATAAAATTATTGAATATATTAGAAATGTCAGTTGGATTAGAGATTAATTTGTTGTCGTTATTGATTGATGCTATGTCCGTTGTATGTTTTTTCGAATTATTAGTTTTGTCTTTAATTAAGTAATATATTTATTGCTTGTAAATAGTTTTGGCGTGGCGGTTTGTGTTACACAATGTTTTAAATTTTTTTTGTATGACTTGACTTCTCTTAATTTGTCCGTTTTACTCATAGATATCATTAGTAATTTTCTTTTTGTCTGAGAAGACTTTTTTATTCCCTTTGTTATCCATTGTAGTTTAGTGTGGTTATTATGATTTATTGTTATTTTAATTATCGGAAAACAGATATCGTACAATAAAAAAAGAATGTCATGAAATTTATTTAAACCGTCATCGGTTTCTTTCTTGTCATATACTTCACTCTGTGATAAACTAGATATACACTCTTTAAATTAATTGATATTTATTGTGCTGTAGTTTCTGGCAAATATAAAATAACTATCTTGAACTTTTTAAATAGGAAAAGTTTTTGTGTAGGAAATTTAAGTGTATGGGCAGTAATAATGATCTGAGAAATAAAGTTCATTTGTCTTACCTACTGCTTCCGGGATATTACTGATAACATGGTCTAGGTGCAAATGGCGTTTCTAGTTGGGTTTGTAATGTGTTTTAATAAATTATGATTTAGTAGACAATCGTTAAGGCGGGGTTCTCATAGAAATGTGATTTTGTAAACGATTTTATTTTGTAATACTACATTTTAAAAATGGAAAAAAAATAATCACTTATATTCAAGATCTTTTCTTAGCTCTGTCAGAAATCCGTTACACAACTAGATAAACTTTATCCGATAAAAAAAAATGCCAAACATACCTCTATTCGTCATCTTAAAACCAATATTATTTAAGTTGTACGAAATTTAACGAATAGAAAATCAAACTAAAATAAGCGTCCGTGATGGCGTGGGCCATGTCGGTCATAATAATATTGTCAATATTATACAAGATTTTCTCAAATACAACGATTTTACGGCACCATTATTTCCCGCTCCGTTCCGACCGCACCGCGGCGTCGTGATCGCTGTCCGTGTCATTGAGGACGTTTGTTGCGGTGCGTTTGAGCACGGTTCTTTCTTTCGCACACGAATTGGCAGAATTGGCATTTTACGCTTGGAGAGCCTCGCTTGAAGCTTTGATGTGTTAGTTGAATTAACAAATATATTAATGTTAAAATCTCTCGCTAAAACAATTTGTCTATTCTTAAAATTTAATTTGGTGATTAGTTTGTCTAGCTTGTTTATAAAAATATCTACCCTTGAATTCGGTTATGGAAACTATTTTTACAATAGCTCTGAAAAAAATGTGTTATATTCCGCTAAGTAAGTATTCTTACCTTACTCAGTTAGCGGTATGTTTACTAATTAATTTTAATTAAGTAGTTTCCAACTGCGCTTTAGTAAGAGAAGTTGGTACGTACAATGTATAACATATATACCATGTATATGTTATTTTAATGCAACTCGACAAATTTATGTACTGACAGTCGTCCTAACAAAATGTATGGAGTCAACCGCAAAATGAAATTTGTCTGTATTTATTATATCAACCGGACGGTCATACCATCGGATGGCTATGGAACCCTTATATGTGCGTGCCAGACACGTTCTTGACCGGTTGTTTTTATACATTTATGTACCCGAAATGTAACATTTTGGCACAGAGTAAATAATACGTACAGAAAGTCAACCCTCTAACAACGTGCAAAATTGATATGTATTCTGCTAGGGTTGTTAAAAAATGTTTAAAAAAATTAAATGAAATATCTGTTCAATAGTTTTATTATCCCATATGAAAGAATTACTTACAAATTACTTAGAATAATAATTTCCCTTTTATAATTTTAGTTTTTTAATAATTTATTGTTTCTTTTAATAGTGTAGTAATTGCGAGTCTAACATATAGCTTTTTCACATAATCTATCGAGAAACACTCACATGGCATATCAAATTCGCATTTTTTAAAACGTTCAATTATTTCTTTGCCAACATTAAGAATATTCACTTCAGGATAGTCATGTTCGCGAAACTTTTGCTCGAGCAAAATATTTAAATCACAATATCAAAATTTAGGAAAGTTTGTACATATCGCCGCCACTTATGAACTGATTTTAAAAAAGAAATCATATTTTTTCTGATATACTTATGGGTTACGGTATATTTCCAACATGGTCTTACAAAAATTTTATAAAAATCGGATTAGTAGTTTGATTTTAAAATTAAAATAACGGAGAAGATATGTTTCGAAAGTACACTTTTAAGGTTTTTTATTATTTTCTCTAAAAATGTTTAAAATAAGTTTATGTTTTATCAACACACATAGCAATCCAAATAAATAATAATCAAATATTTACTTACTTAATGTACCTCTTGGGATAACTAAAGTAAGATATATTTTTATGTTTTTTAGTAGTATTCATACAGACAGAACAATAAACAACCATTATTAATAATAAATTATAACGTTTTACGTTAAATTATTCAAAGTTGCCACTAACAAAACGAACAGCGTGCGTAGTGTGAACCTTGATTCTGTCAACAGGCTGCGCCCGCGTATCGCGGCGTATGCGACAGTCAGCCTGTGATCACGCACACATACCTCGTACGCTTATGTAGCAACCGATTCGCGTGGTTGTTCTAAGTAAGTTCTCTGTACGTCATCTACTCCTGTGGTTTGCGCCTTTGTTTATTATGTTGCTGGTTTTGTTAAAAATATTTACCAATGTATCCACGTTAATATTTTACAGTAGCTTCTCTCCAACATTTACATTTGGTTTAATATTTAACAAACTTTCTAGCGGTGTTAATATGAATTTATTATTGTCTCGTTCACAGTTTGCACCAACTTAATGAGGTGAACTTAAATTATTTACTAATAATGTCTTATATGCCCCAATTTATTGTGGCACATTAAACATTATTTTATATGCCCTGATATTATTTTATGTGTGGGGCATATGAAAAATTAAAATAAACCGCGATAAAACCCGTAAAGTTGTTTTATTTAAAATGTTGAATTTTCGTGCCAGTCTTATGTCTTTTTTATTGTTTAATTTTATGAAATTATTGATTAAAAGTATTTCTTGCAAGTACTAATTGAAATAATGCACATCTATTGCGAAAAAGAGCCATCTATATTATATTATGGACATTGAAGAGCTCAGTGGTACTGAACTTGCATCATTCAGTCAGTTTTAATCACCTTTGACAATCATTTTATAAGTCAAACAGTCGTTTCAGATATTAACTGTATCCACCATATTCATAATAAAGGTAAAATCGCTCATTTATCTAATCGGAAAAATTTATGTACTGTACACCATATGGCCCACACTCCGTACATTTTTGAAACATCTCCTTTTTCAATTTATGGTATTATAATATATTACTTTACCTTTTCTATTTGTCATGCCTATGAAGTGTTGCATTTTTCACAAGTAGTGTAGTACTTTGTTACTGTTGGGTACCGCCCAATATTGTAGTGAAGTGTCAAAAACATGCTTTATAAATGACTTAAGTCAAATGTATAATAATAAGAAATTAGTACAATTATGTATTATTTTCTGGAAATACGAAAAGTTATTCGTAATTATCTTTTCCACTAGAACCTTTACACACTTGATGATAGAGATTTTAGTACGGAGAATAATCTTCGTAGTAGCGATAAGCCAAAAACCGGTCATTGGCATTGCATCAGTTAGCAAATGTAGAGGGAATAAAGGGCGCCGAGGTTAGAAGTTAGGCCAGCCGCATATATACGGTTTGTATCAGAACAGGATTTTAAAAAGTGTGGGGGATTGCATAAAAAAACGATCCTGTTATACGGCAAGCAACCGGACGTGTGCGCCTTGTGAAACATTTTGTATGTAAGCAGCGCATTCGGTCGGAAATGCGTTCGGGTAATCGGGCGGATACATAAAATACGTTTGTGATAGGCCTTAAAATTGTTATGGGAACTCTATCACTGAAAATATTTAAGCGTATATTTCCTATTTCACTCAACTTAGTCTGGTAGAATTACCGAGATATTCTTGGTACAGTCATTATAATTGAATGAAGAAGAAGATGGGAAACATGTAAAAGCATGAATATATTTTTAATACTTAATATATGTTATTTATTGTCCCGATTATTCAAGAATTTATTTTTATGCAAGCATTTGATCTATAAATAATTACACAAATAAATAAAAGAAGATGTTTCAGAAAAGTATGGAGCGTGGACCATATAGTGTATTGTACATACAGTGTGCATACAGTGTGTTGTCGTGGGACACCAGATAGGAACGGAGTTGCTTATAAAAAAACAATTATTTCAAATTCTATTCGAGGTAAAAAGATAATAATTATTCGGATATAAATTTTTTAATGATTTTTTTATCGATAAAAATCACAAAAACGACTCTACAAAATAATTTTAACACTTTTATTTTGTTCACAATGATTTATAAAAAAATATAATCATGTACAAAGATACAGTTGTTTATACGAATAAGTTAATAATAATAATAGAAAACTGCAATAATAAATAAATGTGTAAATATTTCAACAAATAAACAGTACACTGTATAGACACTGTACAGACACAGGACGCTGTATAGACATTATACAGACTATAGATACGATAAATCTTACGTTATGGACGTTTTTTGCCGGCTAGGGTACCCCTCCGCAATGCACCATAAGGAACTTCGTTCCCAAAAAGTTATCCTTTTTAGACAAATGAGCGAATTTACCTTCATTAAAATGAAGTTAATATTTATATCAACAATAGTTTGCAACACTAAAAAGTCTATTTGACATAAGAATTGTTTGTCATTATTGTCTGTCAAACGCTTTGTCAGTGTATGTCTGATGTAATAATAAATAAATCGTCACGAGTTATTTATGTAATAATCAGTTCGTATTTTATTACGTACTTTGCTTATTCCAAGAACAACAGGAATTTTATAACATCTGTATCGAATGAACTTCGGAATTATATTAATCTCACAAAAATAGAACGAATATATTCAAGTACCGTATAAAAAATGGCCCAAAACGAAACATCTCCTTTATTTATTTAAAAATTGATGTAGTTTATTTAATGCTGCTTTATTTCATACTTGTAAATTTGAAATAAATAATATTTTTTTAAAAAGTTGTTCCTTATGTCCAGTGATGCCGCCTTTATCAAAGATATGGTACGATCACTCTTCTGGCATCGTATACTTCATGTTTCATTGAAAATTACGTTGTTGAATATTAGAAACTACGATCTTTAGTGGGGTTAAGTAATAATTGAGTTCAAGACGTCTTGTTTTTCTTTATTGAACAATATATAATAAATCGATATGCCGTCCTAAATTATCGGCGTGCGGCAAAAAGCCGCATACCCTGCGTGCCTTAACTGTCAAAGCTGTCAAGTGTGCATAGACATACGCTTGTTTTGCTTCAGTATACCATATTATAGATATAATACCTTTAATTAACAAATGTTGTAATACTATTACAATAAACGCAAATATAGCTATTTAAGCTAATGAGTTTCAGGGATAAAAACTAAAATAAAAAAATAAACACTTGTTTTCATTTTGTACGTCAAATAAACCTAATTAATTGTCAGCTGTACGAGTATACTCTATGCTGTCAATATTGACACTAAATAGATTTTTTTCTTTACAAAAATAATTGTAAATGCATTTGCTTTTCTCCTTAGAGTGTTATCTAGATAGATACATGAAAATATTTTTTAAATGTTTTATTTTAAATATCTTAAATAGTGACTTTAAAATTCATATTTCATTGTTACAGATAAAAAAAATAACGGGGAGACTTTATTTTGATAGCTTTGAAGCCATAGACAAATCGAGTTGTCCGAGAGGTTCCGAAAAGATCGGTGGATTGCCTGTAGAATTCGGTGTGGATTGAGATGTCGGATATCGGCAGCGGTGACGAAGGAATTTCTAGTCAGAGTACGTATTTTTTGAAGCAGTGCAACTTTCAAGACGCTTTACGTTTCGCGCCGTTTTGATATATCGCGCCGGAGGACGTTCACGGTTGTGCTAACGTCCAAAAGTAAATATCTCATTGTTCCCGTTTCAAAATGGCGATTTCGGGTTTGTTATATATCGAGAATTGAGGCCTCGGAGGGTTCCTCGTGCGGTATCGGGCAGGAGCGGGCGTCGGTGGGGCGGCCCGCCCAGTCCGGTGCTACGGCCGGTGGAGGTTGACGACCTATTGATTTTTTTGTGTGCGAGCTCTCGTCGGTGGCCGGTGCCTCCGCTGGGCCTTGGCCGAAGCAGCCCAGGCCTGCTGTGGCCCGGCCGGGCCGCCGCCGCAGCTGAGCGTGCGCCAGCATCATGGCAGGTCAGTGGCCGCGCCTACGGTTTAAACTCGTCTTCTTGTCCACTGACCTCACTTATCTCAGTTGCTACCCAGCCTCGATTGCTATCAAGATCCTCTCCTTACTATTATACGGTGTTCTCTAACCTTTTGCTCGACTCTCCTACAGCTGTTCAGCTGTCAAGATAACCTTTTAGTGTTGTGATCCTTTGTTATAAGTCGACATTACTGCAGTTAGTGTGTGATTTATGCCAAGAAATGTGTGCATTATATTGTGTAATAGTGTAATTTCTTGAAATTGTTGAAAACCTTGTATCATGGGACAAAGGATTTGAGACAAAGGAAATGCTGAACATTTGTATGTGTTTTAAGTTTTATGTGGAGTAAAAATGTGATTACCAACAGATTTGCGGAATTTAAAATCAACTAACAGTGGTATATTATGTTTGTGATTTATTTTGCGTTATCCCAGTGAGTTTTGAATGCAACTCTTTTTCACTTCCTGAATTGGCATGAGTAAGTTGTGGATTGATTTTGTTTCATTTTATTGGTTTATATGAGAATGTAAATTTTGATTTTTTTTTGTTTATTTCAACCCATAGAACTTTTATTGTATTTGGTTTGCTCTGCCCTTTCCATATTTACTGTGTGAATTCTGAATGACTCTAAGCTGATCAAATCCATTGAATCCTAAGTGTTCTTAAAACATTTCTTAGATATTGATAGTTTTATAAAAATTGCATCACCTCATAATTCTTATTAAATTCACTAAGTACAAATTCATAATAAAGAAATATAAATATTGAATCAGATCTTTGCAAAAAAAAGTTAACTAAAATTCATAGATCATATAAAAAATAATTTTTATAATTCTATCATAATTGGTGGAGATTTGCACAAAAATATGTAAAGAAAATAGATACATCTGAATTAAGAACCTCTTCTTTTTTAATTAAAATTGGTTTGTACTGGTAAGAAACAATCGTCCTGCATGAATATATATTTTTATTAATAGGAAGTTTACAAAATATTACAAATATAAAACAAGGTCTTTAAATTCTAGTGAAATAATTTATATGTAGTATCAGCATAATGCACATTTTTCAAAAACAAATCTGTTTGCAACAGATTAGTTTTCATCGTAGTATTGTACCATTATTAATTTATAGAGTGCTATTGGATGAATTTAAAATACTTTGCAGTAGCAGATTTTATCTAAAGTCCTCTTGACCAAATGCACACTTGCACAGGAGATATTATAGTGATTAAGTGTATGTGCAAACACATGCATTCTCTTCCTTTACTCTCTTATTCCAATGAGATGGATAACTGACACGATTGGGAGATAACCGAGGACCTACTTTTGACATGCCCACCCGACGCATGGATCTCCTTTCTTTTCGGGAAATTGGGTGGACAACTCAAAGTTGTCCCCCCACAGGATTTGTACCCATGTTTACAAAGTAGGAGCTACCACTAGGCTACGGAATTGTTAAAGAGCAGTGTTCTTATTTTGATGTTTTGAGTTCCTAAACATACTTGGAAGGTGTTTTTAATAACTTGTCCATTTCTGTAATAATATTTTGCCTCCTTGTCTTAGAAAATATTCAGTTTGCCAGTAACTTTTTTATTGTTTTATCAATATCTATTTAGGTTATGCAATTTTATTGCCTTTAATAATATAATAATCTTTTTGAATCCTTATGTAATATTAGCAATCTCCATCAAATTTATGTTTTTACTTTACAATTTTATAGTTGTCTTTGAAACTAGAGTAGCTGCTATTCCTTTGCTTTATACATAATGTCTAAATGGACATGGGTAACTACTTTTTTAACTTAAAATTAAAAACACTAATAACAAGCCCCACAAATAAAAGTTGTAAACAAATTTTATCAGACAGCATTATGAAAGTATGTCCACTGTTGGTGAGATTACATAATGTACATACAAACAAACAGGTGGGACTATAAACATAGTTCTTTTTTAATGTATCTGAAAATTCAATTTAAAGTTATTTTTGAACAGACTTCTAAAAAGGAGAAGGTTCTCAATTCGACTGCATTTTTTTTTGTATGTGTTCCGGATTTCTCTGAAAATTATGGACTGATTTAAAAGAAAAAGCCTTTTTACTAAATGCATATGGAAATAATATAATACTGAATGACAAAGAACTTCACATAGACTAATCTCAAAAACAATACAAATCATTTAAATGAAGTTATTTGTAAATAGCAGATGGTATGAGGAGTATTTATTTAGCCATTGTGATTTTAGAAAATAAATTTTGGTTCTACATAAAAAAATAAAAACCCATGACATTTTTAACAATGTCTGGAAACAGTATCACATGGGTAAAACTACTGGTAACAGCTAATTAATTTATATTTAAAAAGAATTTAAAGTTTCTCAATTCAACTTTCTATTTAGCTTATTTCTTTAATTTTTTGTTTTGAATGAAATATATTGATGCATTGATTGTTATGAAGGATTAGGAGTTGCTTACTTATTACTCCTCTCCACTTAAACTCAAACGAAATTTCACCTATTTTTTATGTTGTCATAGTTTCTTTCTATTTATCTCTAGTTCTGAGGGTGGTGGTAGAGCATTATGTCTTCCTTACAGCTCTTGCTTCACTTCTATGGCCGCAATTTCCTGGGGAAATACCACTGCTCCTCACAAAAATCAGCATAAAATAAAGTATGCATAGCTTTTGGGGTCGTTTGGTGGCTCATGGCTTAGCAAGTAGTGCGACTTTCGCCTCTGAATCCTTAATTATATTCCTTATCCATCCTACCCAATAAACCCATTTTATCCAAATATTTTGGCTAGCAATGCATATGCAACTCTTCAGATGTTGTGTGTCCATGGGTGATGGAATCACTTACTGTCAGATGAATGCTCTACTTGTTTGTCATTCATCCTATAAAAGTCTTCTTATTTAAAAAGAAAAAAAAAATAAGAAGGCAAGACCATAGGTTTATAACAGGTTACACCTGGTTTAACATTTCTCTTATAACATAAGTTTTTATTGTTGTAATGTATGAGTTTTATGTCATTATTGCAATAATTGGTGTAAAAGTTGTTTTTTGCACAGTTAATAAAATTTCATTTGGATGATAGTGGGTGTCCAATCGATCTATATGGTACCTGTTATGAAAAAGGATGTTTTTTTATTTATAATCCTCTCGTAAATATGATATATTTGATGTTGTTTTCTAGGTGAGATAAAAGTTATTATTTTTATGATGACTCCTACAGGTTGGTTGGTGCTTTTATTATGATGTAAGTGATTTTATCATATGACTGCTATGAATATTATCGAAGTATCCAAGAAACTTCTACATGATTTGAAGGTGTGTAATTGTATGGACATTCTCCAAACTTTTGAAAGATGCATATTAGTATTTGTCTAACTTATGGATAAACAAGCTACGCCCTCCGCCTGTCTTTTAATTCGCTGTTTAGAAAATTTCCTAGGCTAGAGCCTGGCAGTAATATATTAGTCAGTGGTATTTCGGTTTTATAATTCGCTCGTAGTTTAAACTGAAGCCATTACAAAACCATGTAACGTACATTAAAACGACAAAATTCATATTAGATTAATTCAACAAATATGGTTTCGCAACATCTTTCATTGCATGTGTAATTTTTTCATACCGGAATCCAATTTACGGCATATTCACAACGCGGCCGCGAGTGACAAAAAAGTAAAAAAGAAACGAACAGGCCTGTTACCAACACACCCGCCGAATCCATTAAGTTGGCAAACAGTTGCAATAATCAAACGCGAAATCGTTATAAGGCGGTTTGTATTTTTCGCGCGCTAAATTGCATCATGGCCGCCGGCGACTCGTGGTGGTTTCTCAAGGAGAAAAAATTATAGGTTTCACTTTTTTGCGCGTCTGCTCCACGTCTGTAACGAAACTTCGGCTGCTGCCAATGACCCGCCTTGAACTGCTTACGTAACGCAAACTGTCTCGCCGCTTTGGGCTTACACGCGGATCCTTGAATCGCATTCGTGTGTATATTAATTGGGGTTTTTTGAGGTTCCTTGGTTCCGCCCGCAACTCCGTCTCGGTGCCATTTTTTATTGGAGGCGGAATCGCACATCAGATTTTTAACGTCACGTTTAAAACGTGCGCCTAGAAACCTTTAGTGTTCGCCTTTATGTCGACGCTTCGACCTAATATCTGGAAATAGATTTTTTTAGGAATTTAGGCGACCTCATAATCTCTATTTCGGATTGTTGTTTTAGCAGTGCTCTGTCATATAATGGCGTGCGTGCCTCGCCTAATATCTATGAAATAAAATTTGGTGACTGTGTATTCAAAACGATACAGAATTTTATGCGGAGAATAAAACTTTTGATAGGTAGCGTACTTTGTATAATTTTAAGAGCTTTTTAGCGTAAGATTTTCAATATTATTATACACTATCTCGGAAGAGCCATGTGCATTTTATGGGTGTAATTGTCATTATAAAGATTTTTTGCAAAGTACGCGAATGACTCATACACAGATTTGATAAATATGGAAATAGTACATATCACTTTTAATGTAAACGTTTTGTGCCGGTTAAAGTTTTCCTAGAGATATTTGTACTGTCCGTTGATAGCTCTAGTCAAATTAAAATTTCAATAAAGCACATCAAAAGTGTTAAACTGACTCGATCAATTTTTTCGATTAAACTGAATTGTTTTCGTCACATACAATCCTCTGAACAACAATATCTCATCATGGTTTATTTGCAATGGGTGTGTTCAATATGTCCAGTTATAATTAAAGAATGAATGAATAAAACGTGGTTCAACATAATATGAATCCCTTATATTGGTCAACACACAAATTTTGATATTGGAGCAATGTCATGATTGAATTACGTTGCTCCCAATCAAAAAGTCAACTGCAATCAAACGAACGACAAGTCAGAAAACAAAACCGCGACGTCTTTTTTTTGACTGCGATCTACTGCAGAAGTTGCAGCATTTTCCACAAATGTTGTTGGTTTATTTGATTTTACAAAAAGTTTGGGTTTTCCTAAGGATATGGTTTGCACAATCTCTCTGATTTTAATTTCTTACTATATCCAATCATTCGTTTCCAATTTGAAACAGCGGTAAATAACAAGCGGCCAGCAACGAGTTTTATTGTATATTCGAAGGGTTACGTATTGGTTATCGTTTAGGTTAATATGTTATTAAGTATGGGGATACGAATGAAGTGGAAAATAATTCAGCAAGGTCATAAGCCAGACGTTTTATTTCAGTCTGCCTTTGCATGTAAGGTGGTTGAACGTCTCAAGTCTCGTCAATTCCCATTTACCTCATTGCACAGTTAAAACAAAAAAAAGCACTGGTCTAATTTTACATTACATTGGTTGCGATTATAGTTCAGTGTTTTATGCACGTTATTCGAAATGCCGGAGCTTTTCCATCCGAAGGATAATGCATTTACGCTGGCCGGCTTAAGGCAGATTTACGTCTAATTCGTTTTATCAGTCTACAGTAGTCTATTGCGGACATAAACCTCTTTGTTGGGATGCCTTTTGAATTTCGTTTTAAGGTAGCCATCCTAATGCCCTCTTGCTAAGTGGATCAACGGAGCAACATTACAGTTAACGTAGCGTCTATTTGTGCTTCTAGCGAGACCTCGATTACCGTCCTCTCATATCTGTTAATTCCCTATCAAAGCATATAATGGAATCCATTTAAATTTGTACCTTTACGTGCCACATGTGGTACTTCAATTCTCAATTTTAAATAAGCTGCTGGAGTAACAATTTTTTTTTATCTTTGCAACGTTTTCTATTGGGATGTTATATAGTCTAAATCCATCCTCGATAAAGAATCTATCCTACGAAAAAAAATTATATTCAGACTAGTAGTTCCTGCGATTAGCGCATTCAGACATACACTTTTCAGGTTTATAATGCAAGTATAGAACCTCAATTCTATTTTTACTAAGGTTGGGTAAAACATTTAAGAGATCAAATCAATCAAAATCTATCAAGATAATTTGTCTTGTTAATATATAGTAAATGTTATTTAAGAAGTGATGTTAATTGAAACTTGACACCCTTCCAACTTAGAACTTGGACTAATCCCGTATCCCATCAGAAGAGCAAGGTGCTAAATAAGTCAGAAAACCAACAACTATATTAAACACCCTGTGATGTGTGATTTTTTGTGATTTACATTATACTAATGGCGCTACTATTGCTAATGATTTTTTTTATTTTTAACGATTGAAAAGTAACTTTCAAAAAATCAGACATTTTCCTCACTATACAATATGCAAATTACGCTTCTTTTATCACATATGGAGGATAAATTAATTAAATCAATACTTATTAATAATATAGCAGGTGTATTAACGTATCGTTATAACTCAAATAAGGTAACACCCATTAATTTAATATTGACTTTAAATGAGTTTTAAGCTATATATAAAATTACCATAACATCTGCGATTTGAAATTTAACCAATTAAAGGATATCATTGACCTCAATTTCGTGATTCAGATTTTGTATCACCTTAAAAATAGTTTCGGGTATAGCAAAAGTAAATAAGTATATCATAAATATTAGTAATATAATTCTTGGATCAGATTTTTGTTTGATGATGATTGATTTTATTATTTAATACAAGTTTAATCTTTAATATTCGTCTTTGCGTCGGTAAACCAATATGTTACAACTTTCGCTATCACATATTATCAGTTATGTGAAGGATGTAAATATGTCGCTTTAAAGTGGGTTATTTAAAATTCAATTTTCTGAAAATCGATGGCCCGGCTCAAATCTGATTTAGTGGTCTATGCCACGGATCCTTCCGTATCGGTTCCCGTTAGTGTCGCGTTCAAATCGTGTTTGATTAGCAGATTTAACATCATTTAATGTCATTTGCGTTTGCCCATTCCGGAGAATGACGGTAGTTTGAATGTTTTATAGTTGAGATTAAAAAAATATCTGTCTCGTATATCAAACGTACGCCTTTACGTGAGGCATAAAAAGGTTCTTTAACAATCTGCAATTGTTATTCGCTTTTAGTGGTTTGATACTAGTTTTATAATGCTTTGTCTGTAATAAATATTTTGTTAATTATTTTAACGTAGTGTTTAGGTAAACAAGACTCTTATTATTCAATATTTTTATGATGCAAAAAGTTCAATCCCTATTTTTATCGTCGTCAAATTATCAACAAGCTCATCGGTATTTTTTGTTGTAGAGATATTTGCAGTTTGAATTTTTGACAGCATTTTATGATTTAAGTACGTATTTTAAAAATTACTAAGGTTGAAAACTTCATTTCTATTCTGTTTCATATTGTCCATATAAAGTGATCTTTGCATACTTTACAATACATATATCATTTAACTTTTTTTAATAACTTCGTAAATATTTAGATAATCAGTAGTTGGCTTGATTTAACAATTTGATCAAATATAATCAGTATGTTTTTTTGCATTTCTGCTTTTGTATTAGGTTGTCAGAAGTTATTTTCTTCCTTTCTTATCTTTATCTCGTCCTAATGATTTCTTTATTTTAAGGATATCAAACTATGCGGATGTCATGTATTCTCCACAGGCTGCAAATATAATGTGTATTAGCCATGAGGCCTTAAAATTACATGGGATATTTGAAGTCAGCATAGGACAAATAATGTACCTAAATAAATCATTCTGTTAAATCTAACAAAGGAGTAGTGCGGACTTATTATAATTGGTGAGAATTATTTTATCCTCATCAAAAGCGATCCAGACGCTGCCTAAATCGCGAGAACATCATTAGGCCTTATGAATATTAGAATACGTGTAAATCCAGCCATTTCATATTTCAGAAATTTCATATAATCGTGGGTATTTCGAGTAAGCTCCACGTTTCGCAGCGGAACACAATTTCCTTATAAATTTACGCAATATCTATCATATTTTTTTAGGGCCACGTTTCTATACCGGAAATACTTGGCCTTTTTGTTATTTGACTGATACCGAGAAAATGTACAGAGTGTTCTTTTTTCAGATAATAAGAACGGTGTCGAATATACCGTTTTTAAAGCGAAACAATTTCTGTGACCGCTTCTTGCAACGGTGTTTGCGTTGCTTTGCGGTGTGCATTCACTAGCTGGCAGGCCGAGCTTGGTGGATAACTTGGTATACGCAAACATAGGCTATGTTTGTGGTCAGAATATCGTATGTGTGCCGTCATCCAACTTGTCATAGATACAATCAAATGAATTAATATCGATGTTTAATGAATGTTAGATAATTTTTATTTTTTGTAAATTTCTATCAACGAACAAAATTTAGAAAGTTGGTTGACATTTGATGTTTTAAAGATGTCAATTTTTTTAGTATGTGCAAATACCTCTTAGTAATTACTTTAAAAAGAAAACTTTTTATAAATCATTATTAAAGTAATATTAATATGGACAAAACTTTTGATTGCTTAATTAGTTTCTACATCCACGGTCATTTTGAAAATCTCAACTGCTATTAGCATGCTCTTAATATACTTATGTGGTTATAGCTTAAATTGTTGACATTTCATAATTTTCTCTCTCTTCATCTGACTCAAAAAGGAGGTTTTCAATTCTGATTTTTCTATGTCTTTGTGGATCTTCGGGCATACCTACGTAATTTATGAATAAATATTGATTATTAAAAAATATCTTATCTGTTTTCGTTTTGTTATCTGATTCAGTACTTGGGTTATGAAATCAGAACAATGGAAAAATATGTCTCGAAAGGACACTTCTAAGGAATTTGAAGGCGTTTTTTTGTATTTTTTTCTCCAAATAATCTTGTGTAATTTTTAGATGAGTCAAATCGAACTCGAAAAGTGTCAGGTGTTTTTTACTCTTTGTCACTTTGATATATAGATAGATAGTTTTTGTTTAAACGTGGTTTACATACTGTGCATGCAAGAAATTAACACAAGTGTCCAACATGTTTAACTGCATATACGACATATAAATATGAAATTGAGATGACAGGTTCCGGAATATTACAAACAAAACATGATGAAATGCCGACCAAACCTTGATGAATGAAAGTCGCTGATATACTTGTAAGGTTGACAATGCAACCAGTTCGTCGAATGCGAACTGCACTAGACCCCTTGGCGTCTTTTTCGAGCGTGGGAGGAACTGCAGCTTGTGTTTAAATATTCATAAAACAGGAACAAAGGAATTATCGCCTTATTGGTCTCTGAATAATTAATTTTGTTACGTTTCGAAATACGTAACAAAATTAATTTCAGAATGATTTGCTGTGCAATAGTAAAACAGTTTTTCTTAATTATATTCTTTAATATAGTTTAGATGACATGATTTTTTTTATTGTACTCTGGATTTGGTATGAGGAATTCAATTCACTTAGGGATTTTAGTTGTGGTACATAAGCAAAATTGAAACAGACTACAGCCACACTGAACTGCATTTTATGTAGGTACTTATATTTGTTGGAAGTGTTTTATTTAACTAATGATTTAGTGATAAATTAAACGAAGTAATTTTCATTTTTTCTTTTTTTCACATAACTATACTGAATTCGTCTGTGTGTGCGATATCCTTAAAAAGGAGATACAAAGGATTAGGTTCACATATTAAGCTTTACGTTACATATTGTAATGTGATGTCTGATTGTGACAATTTATTTGGAAAACAAGCCATTATTCGATGCCTATAAACTTTAAAAGGATCAAAAGCGTTCTTGAAAATTGGACTGAGAAAAACTTACACAAATGAATAACACTGTAAAGAAATAATTTTTGCTTGTTTACAATAAGTGATATTACTGAGAAAGCGAAATTGCGTCGTACTTGGACGAGAAATCGATAGAGCGAGATGCAATGCGACTGTCTGGAAGCGTCTATCTGGGAAAAGGACCCACGTGTTTAGCAATATTATAAAATTGTACATATTGATTTTAACAAGGATTTTTATCTCTTCAGAACGATGGTGATACTTTTTGAGTCTGGTGTTATTGTTTGTGTTTTAAGTGTTATTTTTTGGCATTATTACTACTGATGTTTTGATAGGAATCAACGAAGCAATAAGCATGTGTATTGACTACAAAATTTTGTAAAGTTTGGAATTTGATTGTGAAAGTTAAGTGGCTAATCGGCATACAGTTGTTGTGATACCAACTTTTCGTTCGTCAATGTATATAAAAGTGGTTTTTAGTATTTAACAACTTTGATTGGAAGTCATGGGTATAAAATAAACTGGTATTAGTTTACAGATAGTCTTGAAAAAATAAACCAATCAGCATTTGACCTAATATTGCTATTTTTGCTCCCTTAAATCTGAATTTCGTCATAATAGCTAACAAATGTAAAGATTTCGAAAGCAAAAAAATCTTTTAGCCGTGTAGAAAACCGTGCCTTCTGTATTGATCCCGCTATTGTTGGATTAAAAGGAAAGAAAGGCAATTGCTCGCAGCTCATTGAGACGTAATTGAGTAGATATTTCAAAGGAGCCTAAGCTACCAGTTTATTATTTAAAGACAGTTGCGAATATTTCAACATAAAATATATATCTACGTTTATTTATTTTTAATGTGCGATGTGTTAACAATTTGCCTTTTAATTTTTCACAGAACATTTTCCATGCATTTCTAGAAATATCTTGTGTTCTGTTGTTACTTACCTCTCATCGACTTGGGTGACGTTTTTATAAATAATTCTTTAGTTATACGAGGGTTTTTAATTTTTACTCGACTATGTAGTGCAAATAAGGTTAATTTAACAAATTTATATTGTTGTTATATGATTGTATATTTATTTCATCGATGGCCTCTCAGATTATAAATGAAAATATATTTTATGATTATAAAGTCCATAATTTTGTATTTACTTTGCGTGTCACTACAATCATGTCAATATTATTTCTAAGACTTACGCGAATATTTGACATTTTTAAATTAAACAACTTTACGGATTTTTTCGCGGTTTATTTTTAAATTTTATCACCCGACGTTTCGAACCCT